>PVJC01001155.1:0-99789 GCA_004026665.1 Murina feae | reverse complement strand
ACACACACACACACACAGAAGGCACCTGGCAGACTGGGGCCATCATAGGACATCCACTGAGGGGTCCCAGACTGTGAGAGGGCACAGGTCGGGCTGAGGGACTCCCTCCACGCCGAGTGCACAAATTTTTGTGCACCGGGCCCCTAGTATATATATATATATATATATATATATATATATATATATATATATATATATGTATGTAATAGAGACATATATATATATATGTAATAGAGACATATATATATATGTCTCTATTACATATCAGGCTCCTACTGACTGTGTTATATTGATATATTGCTATTTAATCTTGGCAGTGAATTTGTGAGTTGGACAGTCTTATTTCCTGGCTGAGTAAACTGAACCAAGTATAACTAAATATCTTGCCAATAGTCCTACAGGTAGTTTTCAAATGCAAGTGTATTTGCCTCTAAAGACTTAACACTATATTATCTATGTTACCTGTAGCCTCTGAAATAAAAATGGGGGGGGGGGAGTATCTGAAAACTTCAAGTGGCTAAAACTGGGTCTATGTTCTTACTTGATTTGGGGAAATTGAACTGTAGGAGGCAACAGTTTAAAAACAGTCTTTTTCATACCTTGACTTGAAGTTCAAGACTTTACCTGATGAATCATGAATTCTATTCTACAGGAAATCATATTAAAACGAGATTCCATTCATCAACCTTATGGTTAAGCACCATGTTAATGGCTGGTATTCATGAAGAAAGATTGTGTCAGTGTGACTAGAATCTGAAATCCAACCATTGGTCCTTGAAATGGTGCTGTGATTGGTTAGCAATCGCTTCCAAGAAGATTTGGTTTTGTTTTGTATGAGAGGAAATGTGTTCTGTTCAGTGGGTGGGAGCATCTTTTAAGAAACCTGAAGATTTGGTCACCTAGAAGAACATCTTTGAAAAAAGAAATTCTTGTCTTCCACTGAAACCAATATAAAATATTATGGAATGTCAAAAATAATTGAAAAATAAAATTTTAAAAAAGAAATTCTGCCTTATAAATATGTGAGTATATTTTAAATAACAAAACTATTTCATAAATACATTGTGTCAGTCCATGTGCATTGATCAGTCCAAAATATATGTGAGACTGCCCTGTCATAAATAGCTAAATATTAAATATGAAAATATGTTTTCTTTCTTTTGTTTGAACATCTAAACAATTCAAGGTTATTCTCTCTATTTTAGAAATAAGAAAACTCAAGTGCAGATATTTAAAATAATAATCACAAGGTAAAAAATAGAAAAAAATCTTAAACAGAAAAGTCAAAATGTGAATATGACTAAAATACACATTACAATATTGGTAACTCAGTAATGTCAGCTTTGTATGTGAAGAACAGTATAGTATCACTATCACTCTATAGTGTCATGTCACAGTTTAAGCAATAATATTAGTTTATAACAATATTTGATTACTGCTCATCTGTCAGAGTATAGAGCTTAAACTATATGGACATACAAGAGGATAATACAAATAAAGATCTTTTGAATATAATGCAAAATGTCACTAGGTAGGCAACAACTAAAACTGGTCTTTGAATTGTTCCTGTTCAATGACCACTCAAAATGAACTCATAATATCTCAGACAGATATCTATCCAAAAAAAAGTTTAAACCCACTGAAAGTTAGCCTTAATAATATTCTAAGAATAACACAAGCTCATTATTTTGGTCAAGATAAAGAGGACACAGCAGGCTAACCTTATAGTTAACACAGTACTCATTCAATGGAATTGAATTAAATATTACAGTTTTTTCCTTTCATATTTGATTATTTATATTTTCAGTTCAAAATGCATACAAGTTTGATTATAACAATTATGTAATTCAACGTATGTGAACATTTTAAATTTTGAGAATTTAGGGAGAGAGACAGAGTATCCTTGCATACTGAGTTGTTTTTATATTTTTCTGCCCTTCAAACATGTTTTCCATTTTAATACTTAAATGTGACCAGCAGTTCATCCACAATTTACTCTAATCATGGACGATCAACATAATGACGTCGGAAAATCAGATACCGTGCGTGTGGTAGCTTCTTCACGCGGCAGCTTGCTATGCTTCTACAATAAACACACAATGCTTTGAGGTGACTGTTGCAGGCCTCCAAGGAAGAGGTACTAATTTAACAAGAAGCCAGCAGATTCTTTAAAAAAAGAAGGATAGGTGTTTGGATATCTCCTGCTGTGGTAAAAATTTAACTGAAGTAATTAGCAGCAGGTTTTCCATCTTTCTGAGAGGTAGAAGAAAAGAGCCTGTGGAAAGGACAGGGGACAGAAAGCAGAAACTGGAGAAGTCTGACAGTTGAGCAGATGACACGCTGCTTGACCAATGGCCACAACTGTCAGAAATAGAGTTCACAGGAAGATATCAGAACTTGGTACCATGCCACACTAGAAAGCACATTTGTCGGTATTTGTGAATTAAAAAAAAACTTCCTGGTTCTAGATATTGTAGATTTGAAAAAAGATAAATATAATTATGTACACATTGATTTAATGCTGAACATTAGAGAGAATGTATTGATTTATTTAATTATTTCAAATACAGTTTCTGTCTTTTGTTCAAACCATGGGTTTGATTTATTGGCAATTTTTTAAAAAAATTATACATCACAAATTGGCGCTTTAAGATCATTAACAAAACAATCATTTTAAGAGGTAACTTTTTACTTAAATTTTACGTATATGTATCTTAAGTGTAAATTATTATAAATAAGCAAGAGTTAATGCTAATTTATTAGTATAGCTTTTGAAATATACCTTAAGTAGACTTAAATGAATGAGATGTTTAAGAAATTCCTCCAAATTGTTAAGAATATGCACCTTGGTTTTTTGCAAGAATAACTTTTTAAACTTAAATTATCTCTGATCTGACAAGAAATTGAAAACATTGTTTATCATCTATGTATTATCTCTCTATTCACTCATCCACTTATCTCTATGAAATATATTTAAAATGAGAATTTAATCAATGAATTATTATCGGTGTAACCATTAGTCCTCTGTTACACCTGGAGCAAACATGTATGATAAAGAATAATGAGAGATCTTTTATAATTTAAAAAAGGATTTACAGCCCTAACCGGTTTGGCTCAGTGGATAGAGCCTCGGCCTACGGACTCAGGGGTCCCAGGTACGATTCCGGTCAAGGGCATGTACCTTAGTTGTGGGCACATCCCCAGTAGGGGGTGTGCAGGAGGCAGCTGATCGATGTTTCTCTCTCATCAATGTTTCTAACTCTCTATCCCTCTCTGTAAAAAATCAATAAAATATATATATATTTTTAAAAAGTATTTACATATGGCAAGTTGAGCTTCATTTCTTAGCAGCATTGATTTTTAGCACAGAAATAAAGGAATAGGCAGCATCCATTTTTTTGCCCAAAATGGTGAGTTTGTTTCTCAACAAAAGGGATAATGTTTATACATTTTTTAAAGAAGTGAAATAACTTCTAAAACCTTCTTGTCAGCACAAAAAAACTGTTAATGCATAAATCCTTTTCAATTTTTGAGCAGGAGGTTTTATTCTTCTCTAATTCTGCTTAGGATCCACTTTAGTGATACTTTCTGCTTTAGATTAATTACCCTGATCTAATTCATTTAGAGGAGGACAGCTGTGGTACGTGGGTTGCCCACTGATGTATTGTGTTAAATGACGCCCATCTGTCACTGCAGCATATCAGCGTGGATTCAGTGTCATCCACTTCACTGGTTCTGCTGAGATGTGAAGTACAACTACAATGTTTACTACTGTTGTTAATTTAATATCTACACCTTTAATAACCTGAGTGCTGTCACTCGCTGAACAATGATTCATGATGGCCAGTGAAGAAGCAGATAGAAAGCATTAACTAGACAGCACAGCAGACCCTCTCGTACAGCTAATTGGAACACTTCTGTGCCACGTTGCTGTTGAGGGCCCTGTAGCACATTCCCTGGGGACATTCTTTATTGAGAAATAAAGTTTAAAAAAACGCAACTATGTTAATAGCAATTTTGACAAATTTAATCACTATTCTGTTCTCTTAAAATAGAATTATTTTTAATAGTCATTTTATCTTTTAAGGGGTCATCATAGACCCTCTTCATTTCTTTCTATTGTTTTGTTAATACTTTACCTAAGTTTGCAATATATATGATTCTCTGGATTTGGCTGATGCAATGTGATACACCAAATCTAGAAAGGAAGAACCAAAAATTCTAAAGTGTACATGCTATCTCTCTCTCTCTCTCTCTCTCTCTCTCTCTCTCTCTCTCTCTCTCTCTCTATATATATATATATATATATATATATATATATATATATATAATAATCTAGAGGCCTGATGCATGACATTGTGTACTGGAGGGGAGAGGGGTGTCCCTTAGCCCAGCCTGCACCCTCTCGCACTCTGGGACCCCCAAGGGATATCCGACATCCCTCTCGTAGTTCAGAACTCTCTCAGTCTGGGACCCTTTGCTCCTTATTGTCAGCCAACAGCAGAGGTAGGAGAGGCTTCCACCACTGCCACTGCACTCACTAGCTGGGAGCCTGGCTTCTAGCTAAGGAGCACTCCTGCATTGAGCATCTTCCCCCCTGGTGGTCAGTATGTGTCATAGCTACTGGTTTGTTCCACTGTTCAGTTGATTTGCCTATTAGCCATTTATTATATAGGATTATTGATAGAATAAAAATTTAAACAGGACAACCAAAGTATCCTTTGATAGGGTATTGGATAAAGATGTCAAACATATATACAATGTAATACTATTCAGCCATAAAAAAATGAAATATTATTATTTGCAACTATATGGATGGACCTTAAGGATACTACATTAAGCAAAATAAGTCAATCAGAAAAAGCTAAGAACCATATCATTTCACTCATGTATGGAATATAAAACTGAAACTCATAGACACAGACAACAGTGTGGTGGTTGCCAGAGGGAAGGGGGTAGGGAAATGATGGGAGGTAAAAGAGGCCAAATATATGGTGACAAAAGATGGTTTGACTTTGGGTGGTAGACACAAAATGCCATATACAGATCATATATCATAGAAATGTATACTTGAAACCTATACGATCCTGTTAACCAATGTCACCCCAATAAACATAATTTTAAAAAGTTAAGATCATTTCATGGAATATTTCCTATTACTTAAAAAATTCATACATTTTAGGTAAACAACCTAAAACAAGAACCATTTTAGCATTTTGACGCCACCTGGTTAAAAGTGCGCACACGCACAAACACACACACACACTAAGGCAGTCAGAAAAATGCCTCTATGAATTAGATGATACAAAAATTCACAGAAGTGGGCTTTTCAAAAGATACTGATCACACTTAGAATAATTTTTTCTTGGAGCATTAGAGTATTCACTAGGTGATTCTGTCATATTCCATTTCTCAACTGTCTACTTTCTAAACACCTGAGTCAAATCAAATTTCTGTTTGGTTAGCTCTCCGTAAAACTGAAAATATTGATATGCAGCCAATGAACCCATACTCAGTTCTCTCAGCTTATTATGAACACTGAGCAAAAGTAAAGGCACTCTTTTTCCAAATCAAAAAGGATTTCAGAAAACCTAGAAAGTTACTGTCAAAACATGACTTACCTCATTTCATCATTCATTATCCATTATTACTAAAACTAGTAGCCCTGTGCACAAATCCACGTGTGAGTAGCTCGCTGCCGCTTGCCTCAGCTGGCCACCCTGCCCACTGCCACTGGTAGCTCTCTGCTGCTCAGAGCTTGCTGCCCCACCCTCCTGTAGCTCTCTGCTGCTTGTAGATGGGTTGTGATGTTATCGTGTCCTGGTTAATTTGCATATTCCCGTATTATTATATTAGATGACTACACACATACCATCTTTTAAAATATATTTTTCTTTTACAAATTTTATAAAAATATTAATATACACAAAAGTAGAAAAACTAGTTCAATAAATCCTTATATATCCCCCTATACCCCTGCCCAATTTCAACAATTACTAAGATGTAGCCATAAAGAAGATAATATGCCTTTTGACTCACACATTTTGTTCCCTCACAAACTGACTAGACCAAGTGTAGTTTCTAACTCCAGGGCAGTTCCTACCATAATACATCATGTCACATTTCTTGTGTAAATAATATTTTCTTGAACTTGGTATGTTTTAAAAGTTCAATTGTGTAATGTATAGTTTAAAAGCTCATTGGCAGTAAATTGTGTTCTGTTTCAAGTACCTTTGATTTCTTAGAAGTAAATATATTAAAATAAGAACATTATTAAAGATTAAAGACTATATTTTTTCATTATAAATTTTTACGGCACTGTAATGAAAATTTTAAAAAGATTAAAAACTGATTTAAAAACTAATCCTTAAATCTCTCCTTCAAGTGATTTCAGTTTCCAATTAATAAGATAAGATTTTAAGATTTCATATTACACACATGAGATGTTGTTACTGTCATGGTTGTTGTTGCAAATAACCTAGATTTAGTTTACTTTTAAAAAACTGAAAATAATCCTGAGTCAAATTTTAGTTAGAGATTTATCAGTAGGAATAAGTTAATAATGTGTGTATTAATTGCATGAAGTCACACTGTCTTGCCCTTGGAAACAATATTATTTGTGTTTAAGCTAGAGAAAAATTAAATAGTCAAAAGTAAAAGAATCTTTGCAAAATCAGGACTGAAGTTCTAGGGAACACTGATATGTTGGCAAAATGATTACCCTATATGCACAATTCACAACCTCACATAATTACCTCCAAAATAATCTGTCCTGGATGCTAAATTTAGCCTTTTTAAAAACCATCTAAGGAAATTTTGAGTTTCAAGGTCAAAATATGTAGCAAATAAAAAAGTCCACATAGCCAAGTCTTTTCAAAGATACCTTAAGGATCTTGTTTTGGGGGAATACAACAATATTAATATTTATAATAAATAATAGTAATAAATAATAATTTGTAACTTTAAGCAAGAAATATTTTATTGGGGATGAATTTGTGAAATAACCTCAGTGAGTTTACAATGTGTTTATACAGATAGGATCTAACCCTTAAAAGATCTACTAGTTACCAAGATTATTCTGAATAAATAGAAAGGTGAAAGTAAGGAAAGATAAAAATTTTGGTGCTAGGTAGATCTGGGTCATAATATTGAGTTCTTTTGTTATTAGTTATATAATTCTCTATGACTAACTTATTTTTTAATTTTTATTTATAAATTGGGGATAATAATACCTACCTTTATTATTGTAAAAGTAAACATAATATGTTTAGTATGTGTTGGTGATTGAACAGCCAATTAACATAAGAATATACAGTATTCACATAAATGATATGTGAAAAAGATAAATAAATTTTTGATAAAGTCATCTTGTGCCATAATGCTGTTATATTCAAATGTAAAATTTAGCTGTAGAATTTTGGGTTTATCTTACCATTTCAATTTGAATCATTGCTTTCAAGTTTGGACCATGGCTTTCTTTTATGGAACAGAAAAGATGGGTAAAGTGTTTCCTAACCCTCAGTGATATGAAATAAAATATATTGAATTGTTGTCTTAGAAAACTTCATCTTAGAAACTGTTTTTCTCTTTCTCTGTCTCAATTGCTTGCCACCTAATGGGACTGCTTGGCTGTTATTCTAGGATTTCTTCACAGCAATTTTCTGGATTAGGCCCATTGTTAACCAGGGTGTTACATTCTTTCTTATTGCTCACTGTTATTGCTCAAATACATTACATATTTTAGTATTACACATGCTGTTTACATGTTATATATCTAGTGTGACACACATTAACAGATATAACTATATACTATCACATCTATACCTTTATGTATATGAATATTACCAGTTTCTGTTGGCTGACTTCTTTGGGCCATAGTTGTTATTTCTAATTCTACTTGAGCATATTTCCAATTTTAAAGTTTAATTTTTGGAAGTTTATTTTAAGCACAATAATTATATTGAATATGTATTATTTAAGCAAGTCACCCAAACATTTGGGCATCCCCTCCTCCCATTGTCTCAAAGAGAGGTAAGCTCCAGAATGCCTAGATAAGAATCAGTATTACAGAAAATATAAATATACAATCCCTACAGTTCATTTCAATTAAAAATGAAAGGATAAGTAAGGATACTTTCACCTGGAGAGTAAGTAACAAGAGTGAAAATAAAGAATAAAAGAATCACTTTCTTATAGCAAGTATTGTTGAGCTAATCAAGATACATACTCATTGCTATCTATCTCTTTTCTTTAAAGCTTTTTGTATGTGTCAGGGGATAGTAAACTAGCTATTAATTTTAGCAAAATATTCAAACTCTATAACAAATGACTTACTCTTTTCCCCCTGCTATTTATTTTAACTGCAGATGATATATTACTTTGTTGTTCTAGAAATACCAAAGATAAACTTGAAAATTTTCCAACAAGTTGTATTCTGAATAAAGAAACAAATTATGACTATTTGTGGTAGAATAAGGAAGATGTATTTCATTTTCTATTTATAGTTAATTAGTAGAAAGTATTTAGAATACTTTCTTGGAGTTCAGGTTTTAGCTGAAATGATTTTTTTCCCTATGGAATAATAGAATCTGTTTGTCAAACTAGTATTTTGGGGGTATTGTAACAATTTTTATGTGTGGGATACAAGGAACCTAATCAGATGAGAAGAGGAATGGTTCCTCTGTAACATCTGGGTACTTAATTGTGGATACAGACAAGGGAAAGGAGAGGCATGAAGGTCTAGCCCCTTCATCTCCCTGCTACTCCCTATTGCTACAGGGCAGTTTGGCCTGTTTTTAAGACCAAAGTCTATTTTAAGGCCAAATACTAAACTTATTCTGTATTTATATTATTCCATTATTCTTGTTTAGCAAAATCTTAAAACAATGTATACTAAATAGTGAACATATATACTGCATTTTGATTTTCAACACATGTTCATACTGGAATAGGGATGTAGGTAATCAGAAATGGAATTGGTTGTATAGGTCAAATAAAGGAATAAGAAATGACTATGGTTGAAAAATTAGTTTTGCCAACTTTCTATGTTCTCTTAGAAAAACTATTATTATTTGTTAACTTTGACTAAAGAAAGAGATATGGAGAAAGGAGATTTCTAAATTTGAGGATGAGGACAAAGTATAGATATGGATTTGACTGTGTGTATAAGTTGGTGTCTGTCAAAAATAGTCATGTATGTTATATTATATTGAGTTTTACTAAACTCACATTTATAGTGACTCAATATACCACTTCTCTAAGCTCCTGATTCTACTTAAACCAATCAGTTCTTTTCCCAACAATTAGTAAATGTTAGCTTGAAACACAGAATCCAAATTTTCATTAGCACATCTAAGAATGATTTCATGTAATTCCAAATCTTCTTAAAAAGGCAAAAACGAGAAAGAAAATGTGTGCTCACACCTAATAATAAATACAGGAGCAGAACTCAAGGAGTCAAGTAACTTACCCCCTAAATAATGGGTCCTCCTCCCAGAGAAGACATGTAGAGAATGGGATGTAATTTCTAAAATGGATCCTTTACACAGTCCCATTGTGTTGCTTAATGACACGTGGTTCCTGATGAGCATTCCAAATTACAAGGTAGTTGTTCAAACAGAATTTAAACCAAAGGCTTCATTGATATGCTCCCTAAAACAAGGGGCTCTTTTAATTAAAAAAAAATCTATGCAGCTTTCTTTCCTGGCAGCGTTTGTGGGGAGAGTCAGCCAAGAGCAGGAAACACACAGGGATTCTTGGTTTTGCATAGTTGCCTCACTCCCCCCACCCACTCTACATATCCAAGAACTTTCCAGAAGCCAAAGGTCAATGACTGTTTTCCCATCAGATTTTAATAGTCAAGCCAATGTCTTCCTGCTACTTAAATATAGAAAATACAATACACATTACTCTGTTTTCCTGTTTTATTAGCCTATAGATGTATGACACAAGCTATTGGCTCACTTGGTCTTTGTTGGTTGTACTTGAGGGAGAGAAAAGATAATTAGCAAATGCACTGTTCAATAGCAATTACCTTCCATCCTTAATCATTTTTGGTTGTATTTCCCTGCTCACCACAAAATGCTGGTGAATTACATGCATATATATAGATTCACCTACATAATCTGTTTTTGTCTACCCAGGGATCCTCCCTCATTTGAGCCTTTTCAATATCTATACACTGATAGCTCAATCATTATCTGACCCATGCATTTTGATATAATATTGGTGTTATTGACATATGTGAGGGAGGAATAAACATTACCCTCCAAGTTCTTTTGGCTGGTCTAATAATCAAACAGACGTAAGGCAGATTAGCAAGAGAAAATAACCAAATTTAATACATACATATGTATGGGAATCCCACATACACGAGAGAATCAGAAACCCTACATGCAGGACAGGTTCAAAGACACAAAAAAGAATTGAGGTGCATAAGACATCCTGAGCCAAGAATGAGGAAATGCACCTGGAGAGCTTCAGAGGATCATTGCGGGATGATAAGGACAGATGTATAGTAAATACAAGCTTGCCCTGCCCTAGAGTTAGGTCAAAAGAATTTATCTCTGGTAATCAAGGACCCTAACTCAAATTCTTCTAGGTAGTAAAGGGAGGGGCAGAAGTTTCTCTTGAGCCTGTGGCTAAAATTGCCTCTTACTCAAAGTAGTCTGCATCCCAGTGAGGTAAATCTTGGAGTAGCTCATTCGGAACCTTCACACATACAAGTCTTGTTTCTGAAATATCCTGCTGTTTTAACCTCAACACAGAAATCTTGTGTACTCTTTACTCAATTTTCCCCATTATTAACATTTTACAAAATTATAATACAATTTCATGTCTGGGACTGACATGCCTCACGATCAGGATATTAACATTGATGCACTTGCCTATATCTTTCTGAGCTTCCCCCTCCAGTCTTCCTTATACTCTTATGTCTACATGTGCATTTAGTTCTATTCAATGTTACCATGTGTAGATCTGTGTGTCTAGCACCACAGTCAAGGTACAGAATAGTTCTTTCAAAACAAAAGTTCTTCCTTTTGCCTTTTGATAACTATACCCAGCTCCCTTCCTTAGCCCTAGCCCATATTCATAAGCCCAGGCTACTATATTTATTTTCATAGTCAACTTTATTTATGGTCAGAACTTCTGATTTTAATAATATTACTGATGTAGTTCCTTTCCAATAAATTTAATATAAATTTGCATAAAATATGCGCAGATATAAAAACATACTTAATAATAAATCAGGTGTCATGGGGATATGGAAAATATATGAAAAATCAATGAAACTTAGAAAATATTGGAAATTGGTGATAATGTGAAGATAAAGAGTGAGCTAGGATGAGAAAATGGCTATAGTCAAAGCACATGATATGCACTCAGGAATTAGATCAAGCTTTGTTGTGCATAAGCACATATCAGAATCACCTAAAAAGACTTGTTAAACACTGATTGCTAAGCCCCATCCCCAGAGTTACTGAATCAGTGGGTCTGGAGTTGGGTCTCAGAATTTCCCTTCCTAAAATGTTCTCGGGAGATGCCAAGCGGCTAGTCCAGCTGTGAGGAGCACTGGATAGAGAGCAGTTGAAGACTAGGCCTGTGAAACAGGGACTCAAGTGAAGGAGGATGCCTGGATGAGGAGTCTTGATCTTACAGGCTATGTGAAGCCACTGTAGTCATCACAGCAGAAGACCACATGAGTAGAGCAGACCTTAGGGAGATTAATGCAGTGGTAATTGAGCTAAGTCACTTAAGGGCCAAAAAAGTATAGAAATAATGTAGGACAAGTTAGAAAATTAAATATGGTGCCATAGAAACTACTCAGGTGAGAACAGACAGAACCCTAAAATCCTAACTTAAAGAGGAGATGCCCCAGCACCTAATCAGATGATGTTATGTAGAATGCAGATTGATACTGACCAAATGCTATGGTTTGAATTATAAAGGTGATTTGGTTTAATTGATGCCTGGTAGTCTTGTGCTAAGACTGCAAAACCTAAATTTTGCAGTAGTCCCTTTGTTTTTCTTGCCTCTCTCTCTTTGTCATCCTTATCTCTGTTTTCTATTTTCTTTTTTTCTACCAAAGTTGTCAAGTAGACAGGTTCTTTCAACAAAAGCAATTGCAATTTTAAGGGCAAACTAAACTCCAAAGAACAAAAGTTAGAGATGACACTGCTTTAGATTACAGTGAGAAATGACTTTCAGAGAATTTTAAAACACTATGCTTTAAAGAAGTGACAAGCCACTTTGCTTTCCTTTGTAAATTCACATTCACGGTACAATGCAAGCATTTGATCCTCTTCTGACCAAGCACTTACACTGCGCATCATGTGGATTTCTGAGAGATCTGGAACACTGCTTGGGATCCTTGCTTGTGTATGTAAATCAGTTACTGAGTTTACATCCTGACAGAGAAGACCCTTAATGTCCCCTTGTGATAGTTTTCTGAGTAAAGTGATCAAAGAAATTAAGATTTATAAAAGCTACTATGTCAGAGACAGTAGAAAATGAATATAAATTAGACATCACTCAGCAAGAGTTACACCAGAAGCACAGAAAACACAGGGCATCTCATTACAGAAATAAACTGTACTGTCTGCCTAAGGTAGCAGCACTTTTTTTCTATGCTTTCTATAGAATTCAAACATAAATATCAAGCTGGAATGTCTTTCAGAAAAGCAGTGTGTTATTAGGAATTTATTTATTTAAATTTGAGAAGCTTCCCTCGGGGGAAGAAAAACTCAATTTTTCACTGCTGCATGGATAAAATAAAAGGCTATCTGAAAGGCTAGGACTACTGGGCATAGAAAAACTAATGCAAACTCACAGAAAAGTATTGGATTTGAAAGTAGACAAATCTCACAAGGTTCATGGTGAGTGTGGATTTTCTTAATATAATCATCTCAAATTTGATGTTAGGCTTGCAATAAATATGGTCTTTAAAATAATTTGAAGTTTTTCTTTAGATACCTTTGGTTGAGCCATGGGAAGAAAGGCAATTCCAGGAGACAGAGGAAATAGTAGGATAGTATTAACTTTGATTCTGTTCAAATGCTACTAGGTTCAGATACGCATATATTGATTCACACATTATGATCAAAAGCTAGTTTTCATGCTCTCCTCATGTACCAACTACAATTTTTCAAAGAGGACAGAAACAAAAATATTTGTTTCCTTTTTCTCTTTTTGGTGAACTAAAACAATGTTCTTTAGGTTGTTAGTTCCTGGGGAGTTTAGTAAATTGCAAAAATAGAGCACAAAATCTAGGAATATAAACAAGATGTAAGAACACAGTGTAAAGGTAGGGAGGGGCCAGCTCCACATTGCCCTCAGTTCTCACCTTTATCAAAGACATGTCTGTCACACTTGTCAAAATTTATAATCAGCATATATTACATGTAAAACATAATCAGTGATCAGCTCCCTTGTACTAATTCCTTCATTTTCAGGGATTTATTTTGCTTATCTTTAACCATAACTTGTGAATAGCTAACTCCACTCGACTGGTATTGCTTTACAATTTGTTAAAGTTAGACTCCAATATGCTCTGGTATGTGCTGGTTTCTGACTCTAGGGTTTGCTCTTATAATGCTGAAAGAAATTTTCACTCCTAATTGTGCTCTTCATTTTAATAATAATTATCATAAAACAGCAGCTTACTTTTTATATTGTCCCCCAATCAAGCATCAGAATTTGAAAACAGCTGGATTTGACCATATAGAGAGGCCTGAATTTTTAATGCAGGTTATTTTTTTAAATATTCTTATTTAAACTGATGCATAGAACCATAATTTCAACATTTTCATCTCTGGTGAGAAATACAATAGCTACAAATTCAGCTATTTGGAACCATTTTTTAAAAAATATTTTTTTATTGATTTCAGAGAGGACAGGAGAGGGAGAGAGAGAGAGAAACATCAATGATGAGAGAGAATCATTGATCTCTGCCTCCTGCATACCCCCCACTGGGGACTGAGCTTGCAACCCAAGCATGTGCCCTTGACTGGAATCCAAACTGGAACCCTTTAGTCTAGTCTACAGGCCAACATTCTATTAACTGAGCCAAACCCACTAGGGCTATTTGGAACCATTTGCTAAGCGACCTTGATAAGCTTGGAATTCAAACAAGAGAGTTAGTTATTTTATTTGAATTTTTAAGTAAGTGGCCATCCACAAAACAAGTGGATGATACAGGTTGACTCAAAGACTAGGAATATTTGTCTTTAGTGATACTGAACAAAGTTGGGGGCCCTCTTCCTCACTGGGTGCCACTGGGGTTGAGCTTCTTATGATATCCCAAGGAAAGACATTCTCAGAGGAGGATGAGTGACTTTTATTTGCATGAAATTAAATCCCTGGGATTTCTAAGTCCCATTTCCCTTAGTCCAGTCATAGAAGAAGTATAGCTGGGGTTTCAGCAGAGCTAAAATCAGGCCAGAGTTTCCTTTCCATGTTGGAGCCAGGCCCAGGCCAGCATCACGCTAGGTGCAGTCTGTTAATCCACGGCACGTGGGGTCCACATAGTCACTGCCATGTAGGCAAATGCAAGGAAGCTGAGTGTGAGCTAAGAGCCAAGTGTGCCAAGAGGAACCAAGAGCATAAGAGAGCAAGCTTCTTTGTTTAGGGGATTACATATCCCATGTTCCCAGGTGCTTGCAGTGGCCACGCCCATCCTGGCCAAGCATCTCAACCAGTACTTTCCTTATGTCAATCCTAACTTACAAGTCTAACATCCATTTGCTTAGTCCCTTCACCCAATGTTTTGTAGGGAACATGCCTATAACATCTGGCCTTCTCTTTGCTCCTTTCCTATTATTAGTAACATCATTAGGACTGCACATGGGTAGGGCTTCCTCAATAATTTGAATGTGACTACTTGGATTCAACCCAAGAGCCACTACCTTAGTTTAGACATCATTAGTTTTTATTTGGCTCAGAGTTCTGTTCATATTGCTCTATACCAAACCACCCCACAATCGTGGCTTAAAGCAGAAACCTCTATTTCACTCACAAATCTGAGGTGACAGGGCTTGGGTAGGCGATCTTCTCTTGGTATCACATTGATATAATCAGATGGTAGCTGGGTAGGAGCTCCTTTGAAGGCTCCTTCACTAGCACTTCTGGGATTTTGGCTAAGATTTGAATAGTTATGGCTCCTTAGCCATCAGCTCTCTCTTTCTCTATGGCTTTCATCATGGCTTGGTTTACTATATGATGGCATCTGGCTTGCCAGACATCTTCCACGTATACTATTTTATAGAGAACTAGAGGCCCAGTGCATGAAATTTGTGCACTTGGGGAGGCCCTCCGCAGTCCAGGAGCCATCAGGGAATGTCTGACTGATAGCTTAGGCTCCAGCCCCGCAAGGAGTGGGCCTAAGCCAGCAGTCAGACATCTTTAACACTGTCCAGGAGGCAGGAGAGGCTCCTGCCACCACCACTGCGCTTGCCAGCCATGAGCCCGGCTTCTGGCTGAGCGACACTCCCCCTGTGGGAGCACACTGATCACCAGGGGGCAGCTCCTGCATTGAGCATCTGCCCCCTTGTGGTTAGTGCGCGTCATAGTGACCAGTCATTCCGTCGTTCAGTCAATTTGCATATTAGCTTTTCATTATATAGGATGGTATACACATGAGACATGCAGAGGAGGGGATAGCTTTTTTCCTGGAGGGCAGTGACTTTTTTTCAGTTCCTGAATTTCCTGTGCCTGGAATGACAAGCTCAGAGGAAGGGCAAAAATGCGTAAGACTGGAATGTTTGTTTTCATAAGCATTCCCTGTACAGTCCCAGGGGGCAAAATTAAAGTTTCCTAAAGTACAAAAAAACAAAACAAAACAAACAAAAAAAACAGATCAAGCATTTACACTGATTTTACAGCTTCTTAAGTAGTTTCACCCCTAGGTCTTCTTTCAATTCATAGTGCAAATGGAATTACAAAACATGAGTACAAGCAGAGCAAGAAAAACAGACAAGCCCACCAGCATCAAAGTCATACACATTTGTGAATGCATTTTTTTCTGGCAGGCATTCTAGCTTGGAATACAATGCTAATGAAAACAACAACAATAACAAAAAAACAAACAAACAAAACAACAGGCCAAGTGTAGCCTCCTGCAAGACTCTCCAGGAGATATATTGTCTTTGTATCTATCAGCAACTCACTGCGTCAAGTACAGGTCAGCCTTCTTTAATGTTGGGCCACCTCAAACAAGACAGTTTTTAACATACAATTATAAATGTTTTGTTATAACATCCAAAAAAAGGCAGGGCTTTTGTTTTGTGTTGTTGGGTTTGTTTTGTTGTTCTAGTTGTTAAACCTCACCAGATGATATTTTTCCATTTATTTTTAGAGAGAGTGGAAGGGAGAGGGAGAGAGAGAAACATCGATGTGAGAGAGACACACATCAGTTGGTTGCCACCAGTACACACCCTGACCAGGGCCAGAGAACTTGCAGCCAAGGTATGGTGCCCTTGACTGGAATAGAATCTGGGACCCTTCAGTCCAAGAGCCCATGTTCTTTCCACTGAACCAAGCCAGCTAGGGCTTTAATATACAATTACAAGTATTTGCCCGAGGGATGTGTGAGCTGCCTACTCTAAAAGATGTAGTTTTCCCAAAGGAAGTAGAAAGAGATGACACAAAAAGCCAAGATTTTCCCTTTGTTAGCTGACTTTAATTTCTGTACCATTATTCGAAACCATTAGCAGTGATTGGACCTCTTTCATTCCATGGTTACATTTCTTTCTATGTGTTCCATTCCCTTTGGTACTATAGTAAAAGGGATTATTTTTCTTAACTTCAGTTTCAGGTAGTTTGCTGTTAGTGTCTAGAAACAAATTTTCATAAACTAGATGGTAATGGTTAGTTTTATGTCAACTTGGTTAGGCTGTTGTACCCAGCTTTTCAAACACTGTTATAGGTTTTGCTGTGAAGGGTTAGTAGATGGCATGAATATCTACACTTGATTGACTTCAGATAAAGAAGATCGTCCTTGATAATGTTAGTGGGACTCAGCCAATCAGTTGAAGAGCCCTAAGAGGAAAACAGATTTTCCTGAGAAAGAAAAAAATTGTCTTTCAGGGTGCAGCGTCAGCTCGGGCCCCGGAGTTTCCAGACTGTCCACAGATTTCAAACTTGCCGGAGCCCACAATAGCTTAAACCATTTCTTTGAAATAAGTATCTCCTCTATCTATCTATACAACTTCCTGGTTCTGTTTCTCTGGAGACCCTTGACTGATAGAATTGAGAACAGAGTGATCATATAATTTATCACCCACACTGGAACACTTTTGAGTGTGAAAGGGGCACTATTATTAAGTATGCCAGGAAACTGGCATAAAGCAGAGCTTTTCCATGATAAAGGGTTCCCCTAGGGAAAATAAATCTCATCCACGCGGAGGTAACAAGATAATCCGATTGAGAAAAGAGGTGTTTCTGTTTCTGTTTTATTCTTAAGGGGACCTAATTAGTTAACCCAAAATATTCTGAACTAAGGTAAAGAAACAAATCACTCCATAATTTGGAGAAAAACCACCTATTGGCATTATAGAAAGCATTTTCCCCTCTTTTGACATTTTGTAAAGGTCAAAAGTTTGGACTCCTACAGTTATTTTGCATTTGAAAAGTAATAAATCAAAGGGTAAATCAGAATCCTCCTAAATAATGGCAGACATTTAGATATGATGGATGCTCTTAATGTACTTGTGCAATTACCCAAGTTTAGCCCTCCTCATTGTAGCCCTGTTCAAATCTGTTATCTTTGACACAAAGATAGTTTTTACATGACGACTAGCTGAGAAGAAAAAAAAATAATTTTGTGAAACTGAGTGTTATTAAAGGTTCTATTTAGTCCATACTGTCAGACTGTCGATGGTAAATAACTATGGAAATTGAGAAATATAGTCAATGTATATCTAGCTCTGGTCAGTGTTGCTTGCTCAGTGGTTAGAGCATTTCCTGCTCACCAAAGGGTCAGTGGGGGTCAATATCCAGACAACAGCATGTGCATACCTGGTTAGCAGATTCGATCCTGGCCCCAGTTGGGGCACATGTAGAAGGCAACCAATCGATATCTCGTGCTCTCTCTCTTTCTCTGTCCCCCTCCCTCCCTCCCTTCCACTTTCTCCAAAAATCAATAGAAAAAATATTCTCAGGTAAGGATTAATTTTTAAAAAATTATATTTATACACATTTTAAAAAAGTAAAAGAAAGAAAGACTTCCCAGCCAGTGTGGTTCAGTGGTTGGGCATCAACCAATATACCAGGAGGTTGAGGTTTGATACCTAGTCAGGGCACATGCCTGGGTTGCAGACTTGATCCCCAGTGTGGGGCAGGCAGGGGCAGCCATTCAATGATTCTCTCTCATCATTGATGTTTCTGTTTTTCTCTCCCTCTCCCCTACTCTCTGAAACCAATAAAAATATATTTAAAAAGAAAAAGACTAGCAAATGTGACTGTGGAATCCTATTTTGCTCTCAGATTAATTTCACTAGGAATGAGTTACATTCATGGCTTCAACCTCTCAATATCTACCTATCTTTGCTATACTGATGAAAGCTGTAGCTTGGTATATTATTTCTAAAATATCTGATAGTAATACTGGAAATTACATGATAACTAGAAAATTTTAATTTCACATACAGCTTAAAGTGAACCTAATCTAGCATTCTGGAAAATGCCGATTAATACAGCTGACCTTTATATGAAGTCAAAAGTGATATTGTGGACTCTGACTTCACACTTACTCTTCCTCTCATACATTCTGTACTATGAAGCCTCAATGATTTATTGCAAAAGAATCTCCTTCTCATGGGAAGGAATTTATGGAAGGAAGCTTTGACACTAAAATGTCAGAGATAGAGAAAGGGAGGCAGGGAGGCAGGGAGGCAGGGAGGGAGAGAGGGAAGGAGAGAGAGAGAGAGAAAGAGAGAGGGGAGGGAGAGGTTTAGGAAATTAAGATTGTATTTTATAAATAAATTTCAATTCAGAAGACTTTAATTAAACACCAAGTAACAGAAAATGCTATCCAATATACATCTTCTGGATAAAGGAATGGTGGCATATTTAACTTACTGATTAGTCAACTTTAAAAAGATACAGACACAGCTAGTGCCATTTTAAACTTCTCTTATCTATAATAATAAAAGCATAATATGCTAATTAGACTGGATGTCCTTCCAGACCTCCTTCCAGATGACCTTCCAGATGAAGCTTGGGCTACAGCTGCTGTGGCTGTGAGGGGGGGACCCGAGCAGCTGCCATGGCTGCAAAGGCCTGCTCTTGCAGAATTTCATGCACCCGTGGGGTCTGTCAGCCTGACCTGCACCCTCTCACAATCTGGGTCCTCTCAGGAGATGTCGGACTGCCAGCTTCGGCCTGGTCTGTGGGGATCAGGCAGAAAACATCTGTCCAACACCCCCGAGGGATGTAGTCATGTGGCAAGCGACACACAGCCACTGAGGAGCCTGAGCCCAGGCCGGGTGCTGTCACTCATCCAGGCCCGACTGCGGAGGTGGGTGAGGCCCGCACTGCTATAGCTACGCTCACCAGCCATGAACCCTGCATCTGGCACCAAGTCAACTGAGCATCACTCCCACTGTGGGAGAGCACTGACCACCAGGGGACAGCTCCTGCATTAAGTGTCACCCCCTGGTGGTCAGTGCACATCATAGCGACCAGTTGATAGATTCTAACATACTCTCTTACAGGGTATAACTTGGAATTCTGTATTTAGGGAAACCAAGTTCACATGTTTTATTTGTGTCTAAATAGCACTGTCAGAAGCTGAAGACAGTATAGAGTTGTGATATATTCAGATTGATGAAAAAATATAATTTTAAGAGAGGGCTCTAGTTGATCAACAAAATTATCAACTGAATAAAAATTGCATCTCAAGGGACCAAACAGAAAACAGAAGCAATGAAATTATAACACAATAGCAGACAAAACAGAATCTGAGGATGATTTTATTGAAATCAAATTTGATTAGAACTATAATAATTATATCCCTATTTTACTTGAATTCACATTTCTAATTCAGTGTTATCTCTAATACAATGTCTTTAGGAACTTTGGGTGATCTCTTCCTTTTAAATGTTTCCAACTATATACATGTACACTTTATTCATACAGGACTCTGCACAGCAACTTATACAGCTGGAAACTAGAGACAGTGCGTTTTGTACTCTGACCATCCAGCTGTGTGATTTTTGGTAAGGAAATAAAAATCTGAGTCTCAGCATTCTCAACTGGAAAACAAATATTTAACTATACATGTTTTATGTTCCCAATCTTAAGAACTATACCCAGAGAGCACTCCCTGATTTTAACTGTGCACGTTTGTGTGCATATATGAATGCACTAATGTTTTCTGTAACAAGGTACTTGTGAGTGCTGAGTTCTGATCTGGAATGAGTGATATATAATTAAATAAGTAATGGTGGCCCTGGCTGGGTAACTCAGTGGTTAGAGCATCATTTCCATATGCTAGATAAGGTTTTGGGTTTGATCTCCAGACAGGGCACATACAGGAAGCAGCCAATGAATGCATAAATAAGTGGAACAACAAATTGATGGTTCTCTCTCTCAAAATCAATAAATAAAAAATTTAAAAGGTAATGGTAAATCACAGTTTGATGAAAGGAAAAAACATGATGGTAATAAGAATCACAAATTTATAAGTACAAACAAGGAAAATATTAAATGGGCCCGTTATTAAGTATACCCAAGACACCTGGATATAAAAGGGAATAATTAATTACTGAACTTTTTAATTTTGTGGTTTTCATTGTTTTGGAGTTATACTATATAATTCTAATTTCATAAGAAGATTGGTTAAGTTATTAAAGAAGCACTGTCTGAATGTATCTACATGAAAATTAATACATTTTATATGCATATACATACAAATATGCACAAAGAAGAACATTTTTAAAAATTTTAAAACTTAACAAAGGAAGACAAATAATCCAATTAAAAATGGGCAAAGGACCTGAATAGACACTTCTCCACAGTGGACATACAGATGGCCAAGAGACATATGAAAAAGTGCTCAACATCACTAATCATCTGACAAATGCAAATCAAAACTACAATGAGGTATCACCTCACACCTGTCAGAATGTCTATCATCAACAAATCAATAAGTGACAAGTGCTGGCGAGGATGCGGAGAAAAGGAAACCCTCGTGCACTGCTGGTGGGAATGCAGACTGGTGCAGCCACTGTGGAGGACAGTATGGAGTTTCCTCAAAAACTTAAATATGGAACTTCCATTTGACCCAGTGATCCCACTTCTAAGAATATGTCCTTAAAAGCCCAAAACACCAATCAGAAAGAATATATGCACTCCTATATTCATAGCAGCACAATTTACAATAGCTAAGATCTGGAAACAGCCCAAGTGCCCATCAGTAGATGAGGGGATAAAAAGGCTGCAGTACATTTACATCATGTAATTCTATGCAGCAGTAAAAAAAGAAGAATCTCTTACCCTTTGAGACAGCATGGAGGGACCTGGAGAGTATTATTATGTTAAGTGAAATAAGCCCATTAGAAAAAGACAAATATCACATGATCTCTCTCACATGTGGAATCTAATGAACAAAATAAACTGATGAACAAAATAGATCCAGAGACATATAGACACATGGAACAGACTGTCGAATCTCAGAGGGAAGGTGGGGTGGAGGAGTGGGGAGATGGGAAGAGACTAACCAAATAACTTATATGCATATATGCATAACCCATGGACACAGACAACAGTGTGGTGAAGGCTTGGGGCAGTGGGGGGCAGTGCGCTGTTCAGGTATGGGATAGAGCAGATCTATGGGGGGAAAAGGTTTTTCTGTATTACTTTCACCAATAAAGATAAATTAAAATAATAATAACATAAATATCACTTAAGCAGTTTTTAAAAACAGCTGCTTGGGCCACACACAGGCTTTTACATTGCAATTTCTGGAGGTAAGTCCTACGTATCATTCATATTTGTTTAAAATACCGCATTTTATAACTGTTGGATGAATTTTTCTTTAACATTTTTAGAGAAGTAATTCATCGCTTGATTATTAAATAGTCACAGAAGCTGTAGACACTTGCTGAATACATATGAGTAAAATGGTTTTCCATTTTTTGGCATCCAAATAACCTTAGTTCTTTGTTGTTCTTCTATCTTGTAATTGATTGTACTAATTTTCACCTGAAATGTATTTAAAATGACTTAAATATGTGTTTGTTTATTGATGTCTTTCAAAAGAAGTGTTGAAGTGAAGGTGGAAGATAGAAGGAGCAGGGTTAATAAATTGCATGCATTCTAAATATATCTTAAAACTCGTCTCCACTCATATAGCTACTCACAGTCTGTATAGCAGCTAACTTCAACTACCTCCTTTCTCTGTTTGTAATATTCATTTGCTCAGTTCTTAAAATCTCACCAGCCCAAACGTTTGCCCTGCCTGATTTTTACTAGTTTGGTTCTTTGTTACATGGCTCACTGTCAGAGGTTCTTTCAGAGCCCCTAATTACCTCTTAATTATCAGAGAACAGGAAACCTCAAAACCCACTTTGGGTCTGAGAACACAAAGAATTAAAAAACACATAAGAAACTTGTAATTATTTTATTTCCATCACTATTATAAATGCCATGCTTAGTAAAATGGATGATACTTTCCAAAAGAAGCTAAAGAAATTACTGCAATGCAATACTTCATTTGAATGGATTAATGGTAAAGAAATTGATGTGGTAAAAAGATCACATTATCATAAAGAATGTTAACTGAATATTAGTGTCATGTTTTTTGTTTTTAATATATTTTTATTGATTTCAGAGTAGAAGGGACAGAGTTAGAAACATCAATGATGAGAGAATCACTGATCTACTGCCTCCTGCACGCCTCCTACTGGGGACCCAGCCCGCAACAAGGGCAAGTACCCTTGACTGGAATTGAACCTGGGACCATATAGCCTGCATGCTGATGCTCTATCCACTGAGCCAAACCAGCCAGGGCTAGTGTCATATTTTAAAGAAATCAGAAACAATTTGCCAAAAAGTAGGAAAGCATGGAAGGTAAGTTTATAGTACACTCTTAAATAGAGATTTTATATGTATTCTATTTAGATGACAATAGACATATTACTTTCATTCCTCATAAACATGTTAAAGTGCTTTCCACCATCATGTTGTTGATTATAGAGAGATGAATATCTTTTTTGAGATGGAAACTATCTTTTTCTTCCACTGCACTTATATTTACTCCCCATAACACCTTGTGCAGGATGGACCACAAGGTAAGCGCTCAATAAACATTTGAGTGAATGAATAGCACTAATACAGCATATACTGAGAAATGAGATAAAAGAGTATCAAACAATGACAGCAAAGACTGTCGGGAGGAAGATAGAAATTGATTAGTAGTTGCCAGAAACAATTCAATATTGTCCCCGCATCAACAAAAGAGGACAAACACAAAGATCAATTTTCCTTTTTACCATGTATTTCTAAAGCAAACGCCACATCATTTTCTCCCTCTAACACGGTAAATGCTGGAGGCCACTTTTGCACTGTTCCTGCAGCGAAGCAAATTAGCATCATTACCTATACAAGTCCCCTCTCTGCCTTCACCACCTGAGTAGCATTATCATATACAAAAGGAATGTGTGGAAAGACACATCAAGTGAAACAATTGACTTCAATCTACATTAAAACACACTGTACCATTTGGGCCACATCTAAGCAATATATGAATCTCCTCTTCCTATTTTCTCTTATTTATAAAGTTCTATTGCTATTACTACTTAAAAAAATAAAGGCTATATATTAAAGAAGCTTGCTGATTTTATAAACATTACCTGACATGAGAAATAACATTTGAACAATGCATGAGTTGCAGGGAGCAGGGATATGATATTGGGAAACTCGCCTATGCTGAAAAGTATACTAGTACATATATATGTATATGTGTGTGTGTGTGTGTGGGTGGGTGGGTGGATATAGATATAGATATAGATATAGATATAGATATAGATATAGATATAGATGATATAGATATAGATATAGATAGATATAGATATAGATATAGATATAGATATAGATATAGATATAGATATAGATATAGATATAGATATAGATATAGATACAGGTATATATTTTTAGGTCTAAACAATACATTTATAAACACCTACTTCAGGTCAGATGCCACACTACACACACCAAAGGGGCTCAAATTCATTTACAAGCATTTGATCACCCTATCTGCCCAAGTCCATAGAGCATGACTCATTAGCCCACAGGATAAAGATATATGAACAAAAAAGCAGTGGATAACACAAGCCTTCCAAAACATTAGATGTGAATGGTTTTGAGAGAAACGTAGATATAGCATTAGCCTTGTGACTATGGTGTCAGACAAGCTCTCATATTTTTACTGAAGTTAGACCACAAAGAGTTGCCCTGTTAATAACTTAAAACAATTATTTATCTACACGCTAAGTGAAAAAGTTGAGCTTCACATGATGAAAGAGATATTAAAACATATGTTGATATACTTTACAATCTCTGCTTACGAGTGAGCAACAGAACCTTCATTCACTTATTCAAGAAACATTTTGACTCCCACACGCAAATTCATGCGCAGCAAAAGGCTAAACAAATCCTGCGTGAAATATCAAAGCAAGAGCCTCCTAACAGAAAAGGAAGGAATAAAACTCCAGAAGTCAGTGGACGCCAGGAGAAAGAGAGCATGCCTTCACTGGTGTTCCAGTAAGAAGAGGGACCTGTACTGCTCAGTTAGACAGGTGTAACTTAAAATGCCCAAAGTAAACGATTTAGGCAATAGTGTAACTCTACAGGAGATGGATTTTATTAATTCATCCAAAACACACTTATTAAATGACTGCCATGTGCCAGGACTGTGCTTATTTAAATCAAAGTATACGAGATGCAGAAGACCTGCCAGTGCAGGGGTGAAGACAGGGAAGCACTGGGGTGAATACAGTCAATGGAAAGAGCTCATGGCTCTCGAAACGGGTTGATTGCCCACAGAAAACGTGGCCTAGCAGCACACGCCCCAAGAGTCTAGTGACTGTGATACCAGCTCTTTGGTGGGTAGGGCAAGGCAGGGGAGGCAAGGAAGGGAAGAGTTGAACATATCACTTCTTTTTGTCCTTTTCTAGTGTAATTGCAGAGAAGCATTCAAATAAGGCTCTGGGGTATGTCTACCAGTTTAGTTAACATACACTTTCATATTTTTGGGCATTACATCTCTTCCTCTTATTTTATGACGTTCCTTTATAAACCCAAATTAGCACTTTGTCATTACAGGAGTTAGGCAGTACACAGGCAACTCAAGAACTTTGCCTTTGTTTCCCATTCCATGCAGGAACTCAACCTGACATGCTTCAAGTAAAATAGAGCTCCATAAGAGGGCGGGTATTTCAAAGAAATAAGTCCTTGGTGCAAACTCTTTGTGTTTAAATTTAACAGTGTTCTTGAGACAGAACTATCTTAAGATAAACCTCGCTCTATGCCTAGCCACTGTGGCTCAGTGGTTGAGCATTGACCCATGAACCAAGGGAGAGTACAGGAGGCAACCGATAGATAATTCTCTCTCATTATTGATGTTCCTATCTTTCTCTCCCTTCCCCTTTCTCTGAAATCGATTAAAATGTATTAATAAATAAAAAAAGATAAACCTACCTTTAGTCTTAAAAATGTAACTTTTAAAGAATTTTACCATTGCAAATAAAGGGCAATAGTAATACACTCAAGAAGGTATAAGATGACAGCAACTGCAGTCATTTCTTTATTCTTTCTTTTTTTTTTTTTTACCATGATCTACCTTTTCCCCTATAACATTGAGTCTTGCATTTTCTTGTAATTCTCCTTTACAATTGAACACAGCCCTAGCCAAACCTAGGATTATGAATGTGTGTATTTTCATTTAAACACACACACACACACACACACACCTGGGTTCCACTCCTTCATATTGCTAGGATTTTGCAACTGCTTTTCTCATCCAGTCCCATAAGATATATATTTATGCCAGGAGTCCTTTGCTTTCTCACTGTAATGCTTCTTGATCTACCCACTTGTATGACACTAGGACCCTCCACCAATTCTATTCCTCATGACTGTGGCAAGTCCCTGTTAAGCAGAACTCACAGATTGAATTCAAGCAAACCACCTTCCCTATCCAGCTGTTCCACTTACCTTCAAGGGGAAGTAGCAAGAGCTCTAAGCTTCCACTTTCCATACCTAGAAATTAAAGTAGTAGTACCCAACTTCTTAGATTTGTTACTGGAAATTAATTGGTAAACTGTAGAAAATCTAATTATATATAATTATATATATATATAATTACATATATATATATTCTATTAAATATCAGTTATTTTTATCATCTCCATGATCATGATCATCATCATCATCATCACCATCATAACAGCTGCATCATCATCATTGAAAAGCTGAGAAAAGCAAAATGTAATGAGCAATCCTTTCTCCCTTTATCATTGCTTTGGACATTCACACAAAATGTGTTCTGTAAATCTGGTTCCCAAATTGTGTGCCAAGATGCCCCAGAGAGCTGCAAAGAGCTTACAGAGACATAGTGAGATATTTGTTTTCAAGAGAAACAGAAAGTATCAGCTCATGATCGTATTATATTTCTTTCAATGGCATCATCTCTTTTCAAAGGTCCGATTTTACCAGTTGCTGTCTGAAACGTAAGAACAGTGAGGAAGTCACTGTGAAACAGGAAATAAGCATGGCGCTCTCCAACCAGAATCCAAATTCTGAGGAACTATGCACTCCTCAGCATCCCATACTTGATAATTCTGTTTATTTTTAAAAGTAATAGAAATATCTTTTTATTTTGTTTATGTACATTAACTTTTGAAGCCACAGCTAAGTTGTTACTATATAAATATGTACTAAAATGCTTGCAACTAATGCTCAAACACAATACTTACATATTTTGTTTTGTTTATTGACATAGGAGGTTTGGGAAATAAATGGTGTCATGAACCAAGGAAATCTGGGATCCCTGCTGAAAGTGGTTCTGAATTCTGGCTACTTATTAGCACCATGTGGAGTAGTTACATGAAACTTAACCTCACCAGGCGATTCTACCTGAAGATAGAGAACTAGCCTAGTAAATAATCTGGTTAAAACCAGAGAAAAGAAAACCTTCTTCAAGAAATAGTCCTTACTCCAAAGTCAAGTCCATCAAGATTACATTTCTGTGAGCTCTTAAAACTAAGTCTTTTCATTGCTTATTCCCCAGTTCTCCACTTCTATTTTGACTACTTTTGTCATCTATGGAAGTTCAATTTTATGTCCAAATAGACTTTTATCATTCAGGAAAAGGCAGGTCCTTTATAACAAAATTTCTCAACATTTAACAATCTTTTTCCAGAAGAATGTGTTAAAAATGCTGATTCCAATTCCCCCTTTCTCAGACATTCTCATGAAGATAGCCTTAGGAAAACACATTAGAAAGTCTGGAGAAAACCACAGAAGCCATGACCATGAGCGCCCCAAGAACTTGAAAGTAAGTCCTGAAAATTAAACCATAAAATCAGATATAATAGGTCAGAAAAAATATACAACTATCATTTCTAGGTTCAAAAGACTGAGCTATGATTAGAATGTGATAATTTAATATAGTTAAAAATATCCCTCAAAAACATTAACTTTTCCATAGCAGAGGCTTTCAAAGTAGTATCTGAAAGGTAGGCATTGCAGTGGTGTGACAGGGTCAGCTGGTGCTGGCTTGTGAAAGCTGGGCTGGGTAGTGGGCATTTCTTCCCAGATGAACATTCAGTAATATTGGCAGGTTGACCCTGGTCAAGGTGAAAATATATACATCACGGAAATTGGTAAACATTACAAATTTGGATTTTTTTTTTCCTGAAGAGCCATCTGTTAAACATTTATTAGCAGACCACTTGATATTGGGAAAACCTACCAAAACATAATTGAGAAAAGAATTTCCCAAAAGGCAGAATGGAAAAAAAAATGTCGACCTAAAACATCTATTCTCGTTGTGAGGACAAATGTTAATCTATACACAAGAGTATGAAGATCTTCAATATTCAGATCCTATAAAGAATTTTTCTTGCTCTGTTTTCAAGTTCTGATTATCCAGTTTCATATACAGATTTCTCTTTAGAAGAGAGTAACACTGGACCGCCTGATATCTGTTCTACACGATGGCCATATTTCTCAGAGCAAATGAGTAAGCTGCTATTTGATAATACAGAGGGAATTTAGTGATTATGATCATCAATTTAGTCCAAGAATCTTGAGTATTGGCGATATTAAGTTTCTACGGAGTGGCTCAAAGGTCAAGTTGACATATAATAGTACTTCCTAACCAGTCAGTTGGCCTTCTCTGAAGGCACATGACCCTAACAGGGGTCCTCAAACTTTTTAAATAGGGGGCCAGTTCACTGTCCCTCAGACCATTGGAGGACCGGACTATAGTTAAAAAAAAACAAAACAACCATGAACAAATTCCTAGCACACTGCACATATCTTATTTTAAACAGGACAGGCAGCGGTGGCAAAAACACCTGGCGGGCTGGATAAATGTCCTCGGCGGGCCGCATGTGGCCCACGGGCCATAGGTTGAGGATGCCTAGACCTACTTTAGGAAAAGTTGTTGCCACAAATGCTCCTTTTACTATCTAATATCCATCTCAGGTAAATTCATATTTAAAAATCATCTCTTCTTTTTAAGGCCATTCTTGAGGTCCTCAGACGCAAAGGCAACACGGATATACAACTTCAACTGTTCTCTTCGCAGGCAGTGATAACATAGCAGAAATAAAAATTCATAGGAGCCCATATCTTCCCAATGCTAGGACCTTACTGATTATTTATGTATTTAGATACTGGAGTTTATATGATCATCACTGGAAATACCTTAGGTACAAAATATGTACCCTAAAGGATCCAAACCACACCATTTGCATACTTATTATTTCATCCTAGGCATTCTACTGATTTGGTAAAGAAATTTGAAGCTGAAACTCCCTTGATCATTTTCAAATTTATCATGTTCATTAGAAGAGATTACTACTAAAGATTTCCTTAGAAGCAAACTCATTATAAATTGGGGCTTTATAATAATGTATGATTATGTTTCCAAAGATGACCTCTGGCGTGTAGCTATAGATTCGTCCGGATGATTTCTTGGGCCTAATGATTTACTGTCATTGAGACAAATGAAAAAATAATCCTCTAAAATTATAATTAGTTACTACTTCTTAATCTAGATAGTTTTTTAATGATAATGCTTTAGGAAGCTATATTCTTTGGATTCTAATGCACTATCTGAAGACAACCTACTTCAATAGCAAATGAACAAAAATGATTAGTGAGAATGGAAAAGATACAGTAAAGCATCTAAATAAATGGAGCATTTTCATGAAAACTATTAAACTGATGAATTAGATTAAAATGTCACTACCATTAAACTCTCTTTAATAAATGTCAAATAAATACTTGAGCAGTGCTCTACAGCCTTCATAACTGTTACAGTATCTGTCAGGGAAGACATTGTTTTTGCATTTTATGTGTTCTAACTAATAAAAAGATTTACTTTCCCTACCTGATTGTAATTGTCATCCCTGCTGATGAAACTGAATTCTGAACACTATTGGGCTAGAGCATAAAAACGTGATACCAGGTTAAAATACACTCTGTATATTATTATCTTTCTATAGACCCCTCCAAGACATACAAATACACAAGCACATTCTTAGGGTATTTTTTTTCAGTTCTGTAGAAAGAGGATATGAGTGATCAATACCCCAAATCCCCAGGATATTCAATCTCTGTAGTAATGTTTGATTCTTAGCCCTTTAAGCTACAGAGATGATTTTGCTCACTGGGCCAGAGCTAAAACCTCAGCTAGGCTTTATAGGAATCAAATAGATGTAGGGAGAGGGCAATGTGTTTCAAAGGTTAATAGAATGTCTGTTTCAGTAGGAGTAGCTGATAGGTTGTTTCGTGGGAGGAAGAAGCAACTTTCCTCTACCCTTAAGGTTCATTCAGCTGGTCTATTAATCAAATAGACATGAGATAGATTAGCAAGAGAAAATAACCAAATGTAATAAATACCTAGGTATGGGAAACTGTATACATGAGAGAGGCAGAGAGCCCACATGCATAAGTCTCAGACACAGAGAGGGAAAATGGGTATGTAAGATATTCTGAGCTAGAGATGAGATTTCAGAAGGTAACTGCCGGAACAGCACATGTTCAGGAATTATTAGTTTTCCCTGCCATATAGACAGGTAAAAAGTCATTTCTTGTTTCAAAGCTTATTATGGGTGAGGCTCCTAATGTAAATTCTCCTGTTTAATTAAGTGGGTGAGCAGAAGTTTCTCTTGAGCTCATAAGGTCTTGGTTGCCTTTAGCTCAAAATAATGCAAATACCACTGAGACTTGTTCTGAACCCCTACAGTTGTTTGAACTGAAGAAGGTAAAGATGCAGTAGATCTGTGTTACTCAGAGGACAGGGTACCAACCTGTATGTGTATATGTATGTGTTGGAGGGGTCTATAGAAGGGTTATGCCTGAGAGATGGGCGTTAAAATCTCCCACTAAAATTGTGAGTTTTGTCTAAGCACTTCTTAGTTCTTTCAGTTTTCCTTCACATAATTTAAAGCTCTACAATGAGTTGTCTATACATGATTAAAGACATACAAGAAATCAAAACATAAGAAAAAATACAACTCAAAAACTCCTGGCACACCTTGGCCAATGTGGTTAAGTAGTTAGAGTGTCAGCCTGCCCACTGAAAAGTTGCGGGTTCTATTCCTGGTCAAGGACCCATGAATCTCTGGCCCTGGTTGGAGCTTGTGTGGGAGGCAACCAATCGATGTGTCTCTCGCATATCAATGTTTCTCTCTCTTTCCCTCCCTCCTTTCCATTTTTCTAAAAAGTCAATGGGAAAAAAATTTCTCAGGTAAGGATTAATAAAAAATTTAAAAAAAATATCTTAATATAGTTGAAAGAGATCCATTGGATGTTGAGTAATGGCAAGTTTGGTCACTGTGGAGAAATCACTGTGTGGATGTAGATACAGATATAAATATATGTATTTACTTACATTACAGTCATATAGATACATATATAGCTAATTAGAATATATTGCATTACCATATATTTTACAATAATATTAAATGCTAAAAAACACTAAAATTAGCTAGGAATAAATAATCTATAACAGTCTTAATTCTTACCAACTTATTTTTTAATTCAATAAAATTTTCTCCTAAATTTAAATATAAAAGAGGTACTTCAAACAACTTGACAAGCTTAAGTTGAATTTATATGAAAAAGTCAAGATTAGCCAAGATAATTTTGAGGGGGAAAAATCAGTTTGATGATTACATTTTACCATATCACAAAATATATTTTATAGTTTGAAACAAATATATGATAGCCAAACACTTGGGGTATTTTCCTCCCACAGACCTCTACTACAAGATATGGTAAAAGAAGTTTAGGCTAAAGTCAAAGGGCACCAGGGGAAAGCCTATGCAGGGAGAAATAGAACCAGAAAGGAAAACTCATTACTGAATGCATGCAAACTTGCCACAAACGGATCAATAATTTAATAATATCACATTAAAATTTAACTTGACAAAGGGATTTTAAGATTTATACCTAAATGTGAGAGCCAAGAACAGACTACCAATGCTGCATTGTATATGAGAGAGTTGTTAAGAGAATAAATCTTAAAGGTTCTTATCAGGAGAAAAAGCATAACAGTATATAATGTTGAATATTAACCAGGCTTATTGTGGTTATTATTTCATAATACAGTATACAATCATTAACTTTATGCTGTACTAGAGACCCAGTGCACGAATTTGTGCACCAGTGAGGTCCCTTGGACTACCGGCCTTCAGGATTGGGCAGAAACCAGCTCTCTGATATCCCCTGAGGGGTTCTGGATTGCAGGAGGGAACAGGCCAGGCTGAGGGACTCTGTCGGTTCATAATGAGGGCCGGGGAGGAATATGCGAGGTTGGCCAGGCAGGGAGGGACCATGTGAAGGTTCCAGGGCATGTCCAGCCCATCTCAATCAGTCCCAATCAGCTAACCCCAGCAACAAGCTAACCTACCGTTGTAATGTCTGCCCCTGGTGGTCAGTGCATGTCATAGCTATTGGCCGACTGGTCACCTGTTGGCCCCCTGGTGGTCAGTGCACATCATAGTGAATGTTGAAGGGTCTTAGCATATCATTAGCGTATTATGCTATGATTGGTTGAACAGACTACCGGACAACTGGACACTTATAATGTTAGGTTTTTATATTATATAGGATACCTGAAAGTAACAGAACTTAATGTGTCAATTATATCTTTTTTAAAAAAGGAATATATTAGCACTCTTGGAGAAGAAAAAATAATAGAAGGACTTCTTTTATCAGATATCAAGATTTGAAGTCAATAATTAGTGTGATACTGGCACAAAGATACAGAAATGTACAATGGGATGAAATGGAGTGCCCAAACATAGACACATGCACACATGATTTATGATAGCAGTGATGCTGTATAGGAGAGGTAAAAGTGAACTGTTTTGCTCAATGGCACTTGCTCAATTGGTCTCCATATGAAAACAATATAGAAATTTGACTCTTACACACAACCAGACACAATCATTTCTAGGTGGATTATAGATATTAATGGAAAAGCAAAGTAATGCAACTTTTAAAAAAATAAAAGATAATATTTTCATGAATGTCAGGTTAAGGAGAGATGCTTTCAACAGTACACAGGGAGGAATGACTATAAAGACAAAAAGTTGACAAAAACTAGTTTGCAGATACTTCCTAGCAAAGACAAGTTTTCAAAACATACAGACACATGGCAGATACCATCTTTTTCTTCCTTTCCCAATACAGAGAGGCTAATGAGGTTCTGCTTGTTGTGAGTTTTGTAATTTGAGGCAATTTTAACTAAGCCTTTCTGAAAACCCAGTTTCTTCTGCACAATAGAAATAATTACATTTAACCTGCAGAATAGTTGTGCATACTGAATGCAATAATATATGTATCTACACTAATAAAAGAGAAAGATGCAAATTGACCATACCTTTGCGATGCTCACCAGCCAATCAGGAGTGTGTATGCAAAATAACCCAACAAAGATGACGGGTTTATTTGCATATGCACACGCTGAGTGACCAGGGGTTGGGGCAGGACATTTGCCTCATCATTATGGGAATAATGCAGGTGATCTGCATCGCCTCGGGTGCTCTGGGCTTCTGAGTGGTGTGGGAACGTAGAAAGATGGCTCTGGCCAGAACAAAAGCAGAAAGGTGGCTCCAGGTTGGAGCAAAGGCGATGCTGGCAGCCAGGGGAAAGAAGGTCTATTCTTGCATGAATCTTTGTGCATCAGGCCTCTAGTATATATAAAAGACTAATATGACAAGTGTCTGACCATTTGACCAGTAGCTATGATATGCACTGACCACCAGGGAGCAGATGCTCAATGCACAGGCATAAAAACCTGGAAAGACTGATGAATCTCAGAGGAAAGGGGGGAGGCGGAAGAGCAGGAGGAGATTAACCAAAGATCTTATATGCATACTAGAGGCCTGGTGCATGGATTTGTGCATCAGTGGGGTCTATTGGCCTGGCCTGTGCCCTCTTGCAATCCAGGACCCCTCCAGGGGGATGTTAGACTTCTGGTTTCAGCCCGATCCCCACAGGCCAGGCCAAGGGACCCCACCAGTGCAAAACAAGCTCTCTGACATGCCCTGAGGAGTCCTGGATTCCAAGAGGGCACAGGCCAGGCCAAAGAAGGACCCCATTAGTGCACAAATCCATGCACTGAGCCTCCAGTACAATATGTAAAATGCCTGGAATATTATGGGCATATACAGTTGTTAATGATTTTACTCTGTTGAACTATTAGTAAGACCCATGTATACTTTTCATGAACTTTGGATTCTCATTGGAAACCAATTGTCTTATTCTGAGATATTTGCAATGTTAGTTACCCTAGAAACAATCATTACTGTCATAGAGGACTTCGTATCAAACTATGTCCTTAGGCATCTGATGCTATCTCTCACCATTGAATACTAGAGAACACCTTTCATCAGGGAAAAGGCATCACATGAGATGAGATGCACACATGTTCACCATTGGTATGGTAGATGCTTCTTGATTTTAAGTGAATGCATTACAATGATTCCAGGAATTTTTAATTGCGTCTTTCATGTTCATACTCAAAGGGAGAAGATCAAGCTAGCTCAGTTCTTAATCTATTTCACATTGTGGCAGAGTTTTACCTCTTGCCCTTGCACAGAGGAAACCAACTAAACCATAAATTGATTAGAGTATGCCACCTCTGCCATGAAATCTCTCATTGATGCTAAAAGGAAAAAAAAAATAGGTAAATGTTTGGGACTCGAAATACAAAGTGAGGGTTTGGTGGAGAAATCAAAATTTATTTATAAAGAAAAAATCTATGACGACTGGAAGCAATTTTCCCTCTGGAGGTTGATAGCTCTATTCAACCTAATTTGTGAGGTATTGTGAAAGATATCCTTTAATGGGACACAGCCACTGCTGAAAGAGTGATGTTTAGTTCTCATGACATATCAAGCATTGTTTCACAATGAGTATAGTGAATATGCTTCATTGTAGTTCACATGTAATGATATGTTTGTTGCCATTCTGCCATGATGATTAGATTTTTAAAACGTGTTTAAATGAAAGGCTAACTAACTAGAAGTCTGGCTCATAGCTCTGTTATCGAGGAAGGAATGACTTTGTCATGCTGTTGCTTTCAGCACAAATTATTTTTTAATTCCATAGTAACTTTAGTTAAAACGTGTTATTCTCATCTTCATTCAAAAATAAAATAAAAAGCTGGTACTGATCTTTGCCTTTATGTATAAATTAAACTAGTGGGGTAATGTATATAGTGTGGTGCTTGGCAGCTGGCCTCAGTAGTTAGAGGACATGGGTTCCAAGCCTGATTCTTCCACTTTCTGGCTGTAAGTCCTTCGGAAGGTGCTTAACCACTCTCTGCCTCAAGGTCATCATCAGTAACATGGGGGGAATAAATGCGCTGATCTTAAAGAGTTCTTATGTATGTTAAGTCGTGTGACTCATAAAACACAGAGACTAGTTCTTATCTTCTAGTAAGCTTTAATAAGTTCTTTTTTCTATTATAAAGATCAATCACTATAGGCATCTTCCTAAATAATTAATTCAAAGTATGTTTTAGTAATAAAATATATTTTGCTTTATTAAAATACAAACTATTTTGAATGCTTTTCACAGTATTTGCACTAACATTCTCTTTTCACAGTTTTTGCACTAACATTCTCTTTTCACAGTTTTTGCCTTGTTATTTTATCCTCCACTAGAGCTATGAGGTGGAGTTTGTCAAAGAAAGACCATCTGCAACTGGGTATGAAATGGCTAATCAAAAGACAATCCCATCCTTAGTCTTAGGTAAATTAGTTATTGCTGTCACTTAAGAAAACCGAAAGATTGCTACCTTCATAGTAAAAGACTTAGGCCCCTGAGCCTGGTCTACCATTCAGTGAATGCGACAGTTGACAAGTTCTATCATGTTTATGTTCTCAGTCTCCTCAAACTACATAAGTTAGACTAAATAATTTCTATAACCCTTTCAAATGTGACCATATATTCACAAAAACATTTATTTCTCTGGTGGGTGTAGGTAATACTCCTGAATCCACTGTCTGTCTATAACAGTGGTTCTCAACCTTCTGACCCTTTAAAACAGTTCCTCATGTTGTGACCCCCAACCATAAAATTATTTGCTACTTCATAACTGTAATGTTGCTACTGTGATGAATCGTAATGTAAATATCTGATATGCTGGATGGTCTTAGGCAACCCCTGTGAAAGGGTCGTTTGACCGTCAAAGGGGTCGTGACCCACAGGTTGAGAACCCCTGGTCAAATTCTTTGTTCCTCAAGTATTTGGAAATTGAAAAAATGTATTCATAAATGTATTCAGAATGCAAATTACTGACATTTAAGTTATTGTTTAAACTTTACAATACCAATGCACTAAATACATAATGTTAAAATTTTCATATTCTCTAATGAGCTGAATTTTAAGTTGATCATAGCTGTTTTATTATGCTTTCAGCAGCTCAGCTCCTTACTCAAATGCTATTATAGATGAAACAAAGATTTGGCATGTCTACTAAAGCTTAGAGTTTCTTCATATTTCCCCCCCATCTCTGGATCAGAAGGAACCACACAGGTCTGTATTCAGTAAGCTAATAAGTACAACAGTCAGTCCTATGATAACAACAAAAGACCCTCTCGATCACGCTTAGAATAAGAGGCCAGAGTAAGACAGGCACCCTATGACTATTTGAAGACATAGAAAACTAAAAATTATGTGGCTATGATTTTACTTTCATGTTTTCTGCAAAGAACAATGCTATTTCAGCTAAAAATAGAATGCTTATATGAAAGATGCCCCACAATAATCGGGACATCAGAAAGTACCTAGCATTTTCACTGAACACAAGTCTCCAGTTACTGACATTTCCAAGATTCTGAGGCAACTTCCAGGTGAAAGCACAGAAATGCTCTTAGTGATGGTGATTCCGCACATAGCATGGAAAACAGAAAGGTGACAGAAGATGTGAGACATTTAAAGTTTAAATGCTCTGGTATGCAAAGAGAAAATAAGAAAACTCTGGAAATCAAAGATCACAGAACTAGTTGTTTCTGCCTGACAAAAAAAAGTGTTAAATAACTAAATAAAGAAACAAACATTTGTTTGTTTGTGTATTTGTATTCTGTATTCCTTTATGCACTTAGGGAAAATGAAGGAAACCTCTGTCAAGAATTTGTCATGGCAAAAACAAAACAAAACAAAAAAAAAACATCTCATTTTCTACTTCAGTGGAGTTATCAGAACAGGAGAGCAAATTACACTATGTTGCTTAGATTCAGGAAGATATAGAGAAATATATTAGAAGCGATAGAATGCTTAATAAAGAAGCTTATAAAATACACACAAACATCTCTAATACCCACAGCTGCATTCTATATATCCAACAAAAATATGAAAATGAGAAATACTGTAAAGGTTTTGAAGAGCTCAGTAGCCTGCTGTTAAGTAGAAAATTTTCTATGCGCTACCCTTCAGCTATATCAGTGAATACATTTGCATTCTTTGAGTAACACAAAAATATTATGCTATTGGTAACATAGTATATTAAGATGTCTTTAAAAATAAACTGCTATTGACATACATTGATTCTACTCCTTGATACATAACAAGCATGACTTTTGAAAGTATGAAAAGATTGATAAAACATTTACTGAAGACATATTATTTTACCAATAAAGAAATTAAAGCTTTATAGGGTAACAAAATTCTCCAAATGTCCATGGAAAATGAGGCCATTTGGAACCCTATCTCTATGTTTAATTCCATTCAATCCTTTATATTGAAGTTGCTAGTTGGTTTTTGTGTCTAAGCTACAGAATATGTTTAGGTAAAAAATAACTGCTAGGACTTAAAAGGCAATATAATTTTTAAAGACCATTTTGTAAGCTTCCCCACCAGAGGAGAACAAAGACCAGGAAGACTTGGACAGGAAATGCCAGACACCAGGAATCAAACCATATAAGGAACTAAAACTGCCAAGAAGCACCAGATCTCATGCCCACACGACTGTTGACCCAACCCCACTGCCCAAGTCTACCCACCAAACCCCAAAACCCCACTGACGACAGAAGCTTCTCACTAGTAGCTGTATAAAAGGACTCTGAGTGCCATGAAAATCCAGTGGTCAGATGTTGGAATCCAAGTTCCCTGTCTCCAGAAATTGAAGAATGAAGTCACAGACAAAAATGATGAGTGGAACCGAAGTTTACTGAGAGAACCCAGTCCTGGAAAAGGTACAGCTAGATTCCAGGAGCATGACAGTGTCCAGAGCTTCCTTTCCATATTACAGTCTGCAGTAGTTCAGCTTCCAAACTAATTAACGTCTAACCGTCCATGTGTGGAGACCCACATGGCCATAAGCCACATGGGCGCAGGGATGTACTTTCCCACCACTGGGATGTCAGGAATCCTTTGTGGACTGGGGAGGAGAGAGCTAGAGGAAGCATAGGCCTTTCAATTTAGGGGATGGAGACAGCCTTGCTAGCTCCTGATTGGTCTGTTCAAAGAACCCTGTCGTAATAACATTCTCGGGATTGGTTATACGCCTGTCTTGTGATTGTTTATCAAGTTGTCTGTCTTAGCAACATTCATACATTTTAAAGTTCATGTCTCCCATGTGTGCCCTTCCTCCTTGCACACTTGGGTGGTCCTACTAACTCCACCCAGCTGGGTTTGGGGGTTTTTATTTTCTCGCCCCACCCCTTTTGGTCCCAATTCCTGACTACCTAACTTCTCTCTGTCTCCTCACTAGGGGCTGCCATCCTTGACTCAGTCTTCTTTGGCTTGGTGCTGTGTAGCCCTTTCCTCTGGATATCTCCATCCCCCATTCCCATTTCTTTAAATAAATTCAATTTTTCTTTATTCACCATCTGTGATTGCTATGTAGCCTGCCCGCATACCACCAACTTTAACATTTCAATAATCTAAATTACATATTTATTCACTATCTTTTCCAGACCTTTACACATTGAAGAGATAACATCATAAAAATAAGTAATACTTTCTTCTACTTTATTCACCATGTAATGTGTGAGGGAGGAAGGAGCAAAATGTTCTAATTAGTCATCAGATCTAAGCTTCACCATTAATGGTAACTAAAGCTGTGTATATAAATTAAATAGGAAAAAATGCCTAGAAAATAATGGCAAAGAGACATGATAGAAAATGATGTATTTTTATATTGAAACAGTGATCAGTCACTACACAGAAGTTTGTTCACTGCTGGAACCTAAAACTAAGCATAAAAGTCTTTGAGATTTTTAAGATTATTAAACACGGGAGTAAAATTAAGAAAACTAAAGTTAGAAAGTAATTAACACTGTGTTTTCTCTTTTAATTTAAAAAGAAAATGAAGTTCTGGTTCAGCAAGTGTAGCTTACAATTTCTTTTAATTCCTCTCCCTACTCCTTTCTCTTCAACAGCTTCTGCCTTTAGCTGGTGGAGACAGCTAGTAATGCAAGCTTGAGTTGACAAACAAAAAAGGCATTAATAAAAATCATTGCATCCTTATTTCTGATGTCATAATTGTATTTTCTTTTTTATTCAAAATCAGAAGAAGGTTTTTGTGCTTTCCAGAAATAGAGTCATTATTAACTGTTTCTGTATATATATTTTAGAATTGCCTAGATATTTTCTTCCAAGTTCATTAATTTCATAGTAAGTTATCCTTTTGTTTTGTGCCTATTCATTTTACTGCACACAAAAAAAGTGTTTTATCTTTATAGCTTCAAAAAAAGTAGGCATTTAAAAAATCTTTTAATTTTGCATAGTGTTTTTAAGAGATAGCTTTTCTATCAATCACCCTCCTCTCCTTTCTCCACCAAAAGGGGAAAAAATGTGGAGAAGAGATGCATGAAGGTCATCAGTGAAAAGTCATAAACCATTGTGAATAATGTCAGGTCTGTAATTTAATTAGTGCCCCATCTGTCACTTCCTGTTTGACGAGCACTCAATGTCCAATTATCATTTAATATCTGCTCTAATCAGTTCTGGCAAATTTTTCAGGCACACAAAAGATGACATTAATAGATGAAAGTGAGGATTCTTGCCACATTATCAGAAAGGACTCTTGAACACCACTGACTTAAAACTGGGAAGGTAAGAATTTATTCCAATTAGTAATAAGACATTTTATATCAGTGTTGTGGGTGTTTAAAAAATTATTTGTTCTCATAAGAGGTTAATGAAGTAGCCATACCTATAATTATTCAGAAATTATCTTATGGATTCTAAAATAAAAATTTGAAATATTATCTATGTATTCAGCAATCCTTCATGCAATATCTTGGAAGTCCATCTAGTTCTGGGTTAGTGATCTGCCTCTTATAAATTAGTGTTTCCACAAACCAATGCATTCTTAGGGTGCATTGAATCTGCAGGGAGTTTTGTAAGCAAAGCATGTGTTGAGTCCATTTGGGACACTGTCTTTTATAAAACAGGAACATAATTTATTAAGGTAATCTTCATTTAAAAATAATAATACTGCAATTATCAGCTAATTTTTATAACAGTGAAATGATAGAAATATTACAAATTTATTTCCTATTGATAATAATTACATTGGCATTTCATTTGTGGCTATTACTGAACATTTTGGTTTAATTTTAAAAATTTGGAATTATAATCCAAAAGCTTTCATAACTGTTGTCAAAATATTGAAGGCAAGTAATAATCCATGCATCACTCTTCTATCATTATTAATATTTTAGTGATTCTTCCTATTTTTTACTTTTAATATACGAAAATAAAAACTTTCATTATTGATTGAAAAAATGAAAACCATAAAATATGTCATATTTTCCAGAGAATAATTGCAGCAGAAGAGGTTATTTTTAAAAAAGTGTTTGGGAGGGGGGGTGGGGAGGAGACCAAGAGTAAACTTGCTCAACGCTGGAACAAAGATAGTTTAATTACTTCTTCCTACAACATTTAATATTAACTATAAATATCTCTTTAATATGAATTTAGTATGAAGCACATATCCCCAAGATAAATAAAAATGTACCCTATTCATTCAACAGCAAGAAAAAGTGCTAAACATTTAGTTTGTGTCTGATTTGCTACACGTAAGCAGAGAAGAATTGAGTTAATTTCATTTGGATTCAATATAGTAAAATTTTGCATTTCAATTATTGGGGTTAAGGTCTATTTGAGTGACTTCTGTTAAACAAAAACAAGCAAAGAGACTTTTGTATTACACAGGTAATCTGTATATATATTTATGAATTAAATATCTAATAAACATTTGACACATTCTAATACATGGCCTATTTATTCACTACAGTATTTTGAGCCTAAACTTTCTTCAGCTGTGCCTTTCTTTTTTTTTTTTTTTCTTTCTTCTTTGTTATGTGTCCTCAATGTAAATGTTTATAATCATTCACATGGGAGATTGAAGCTCCTTCCTAATGATTCAAAACTGAATTATTAAATTTTTCTAGTACAAGTTTTCATTAGCAATCGGTAAAGATTTTTCTTGATTGGCTTTTTCCTTTAACGAGACAGTACATTTCACAGAAAATGTTGGCCCTCATTTAAATTTTCTTCGTAAATGAAGTGACTTGTATCTCCACAAGTGACCCTGCCCAGGAAAATGCTCTCATGAAACTGAACTTCATGTGCCCTTTAGTAGTTGCTAATTTTAGATAGGACAAAGGTCTCAGGGTCAGAGCCATTCCTACTAAATGCTCTTCTTGGTAAGTGTTAAAATGTAACAGTATTTTGCAGATGGAGGGGCAAACAAGGTGAGCTTGCCAGGAACCCAACCAGATAAGGGTAGTCAACTGTGAGAAGAAAACCTGTAACTGATCAAGTGCTATACAAGAGCAATGGTTACGCCTCCCTCCAGGAGGCAGAGCTTTGGGTATAAATCCTGGTCTCTTCCTTGCACAATCACATCTTGTTCTTTAGTAAAGCACCCCAAGTGGCTAATCCCTCGAGTTCAGTAACAATAACAAGACAAAGAAAAGTTTTTGATACGTCCTCTCCGGTGATTATAACTAGAGATTTAAAATGAAGCTTCTTGCCTTACACTATATTCAAACTACACTTATAGCAGAACAAATGCCATTACTGAAAGATTTACATTCCTATGTCATTGAAACTGATGTTGAACTGAGTGTGGCTTGATTTCAGCAGAAATTTGTCAGGTTGTTGTGTTTCTGTTTGATTCAATTATTCTGCCCACCCAAAAATACAAATTCCCTCAAAGTATTTATAGGATGGACCCTTGCCTTGTGGGACTTCGGCAGATGAAGGAGAAAGGAACTATACTACTACTGCACATAAGGGTAAGTTCTCATTATGAATATCTCTGTGGGTATCTGTTGCCCTAGAACTTGTAAAATCTCAAGTTCTAAGCTCATGAGCCGGAATGTTAATTGTTAGGTTTTAAAAGCACTAGCAGGGACATCCTGAGTCACAACTAAAGGAAGTTATGTGGGGAAAGAAAAGTAAAACCAAGCTGCAAATTGAAACCCCGAAGTATTCTTTCCCCATAGGAATAGATCAACATATAAGCCCTTTTCTACGAGATGGAACATTATTGAACCAAAATGCCACCTTTATAGCGCATGCTTCAAAGAACAGCCTCAACTTCAAAGAATAATGCAAGACTATAAAAAATATTTCTAGACACTGCACCCTGTATTCATGAAACGTGTTTCAGTTTAAGTGTTTGCAGCCAGGGGGCTCATCAAGCTAATTCATCCATGTTTGTTTGTATCTCTTAACTAAGTAGTTATACTAAATATTTATCCTAAATATCTTGGGGAACTGGTAGGGGGCACTTTTCTTAAATGGAACAGGAAGACATGGGTTTCATCTGGTTTGGAAGGCAGTCTGGACATCTCTGGTGTGATACCACAAAGCACATCATCCTGATGGGCGAAGAGCAGCTGCCGGAACCCTAATGACCTACAGGGAGAAAGCTCTGAGTCCTCCTCTCATTACTCACTCGATGGTACACTCCTTTCCTAGTGTTCATTTTCTGTCCACCTCTAATTTAGTAAATTCACTCAGGACTAGATGTATTACTCATAGGAAACTAGAGGGGAAAAATCTATGGCTTACTGAAGAGCTGTAAACTCCTAGGAAAGTAACAAGGGATTCCTGCTGTCTTTGATTTCGGTGATTCCAGAGAACAGTGACATCCTGGAGGGTTCCATGGAGAGAGAGGTTCTTTTAAAAGGGCCAGAACTGTTTGATCAGGAACCTTTCACTTCCGCCAGTCCGAAAAGTGCCGAATCACCTCCATTTCTTACTTACTCCATTTCTCTGTAGGCCATTGCACACTAATACTAACCAATTACATTTATATTTAAATCAGACAGATTTAATTAAATATATATTTAAATAACTCAGAAGATCAAGTGTCAAAAGAAGGCATGTCTCAATTTTCTAAAGTTCTGTGAACTTTATTTAAGACCTCTGAAAAAGCTATTTCATTCCAGAAATTTACTTCTTTTCCTTGAGGACTTCCAGGGACCTCAGAGAAGGGACCACCCATAGGAAATACACATCGTTTGAGAATCTCTAGTCAAGTGCTAACCTTTCTGCCTCTCAAATAAAACAAATATTTAAATAAATGGGAACAATCTCATGAACTTTATGGGCTAAAAAGCTCCTACATTTCAGAGTAAATATTAATTTTAAATATCCAGATTATGATTTTCTCCTAATATGACCCAATATAACAACAACAAAAAAATCATTAGGAGACAGATCTGAAGGAGGTTCAGGTAATGTTTACCAAGTGAACTTATTTCACAGTAACACTGTTGTCTTTGAATGTAATTGTTATTCTCTCACCGTGAGCGTGGATTAATTTTTAAAGCCCACAGGTATGCTATTTTATATATTGCTGCTTCGTTAAATGTGAAATCTCAGGAGCCTGAAAGAGGTAATAGAACTCCAGACAGAAGCTCATTTTACTGTCTTCAAAAGGCATCCCGAAGGACTAAATAATTGGGCCCTTTAAAATCTAGAGCCAACACTTTGGATTTGTAAATATTAAATTTCACAATCCCAAGTCTCACTGAGTGCCAACACTTACTTCCAAGTTCTTCAGAGAAGCAATGGTAATTTGACCATTTACAGACTATGGCAGGACACACATTGGGAAACATGCAGGAACAAGTATAGTAAACAACGTTGCCTCATTAAAATTCAAGCTGTAACTTCTAAACCAGATGGGTTAGCAGAAATTCCTGCATGGCTCATAAAAGAAAGTAGCATATTTTCATTAAGGGGAAAAAAAAACCGAGTTTATTGGAAGATCACATTCTGAAAAGCAAAAATATGGATGATAATGATAAAAATTTACCTTAAAGAAACCCATACCCATTTCTTTTGATATAAATTTAGATTTGAACTTACATACTTTTATGAGACTGGAAAAAAAATAGGACACAATTAAAAATGCAAAAGGATTTCAATATTAATTTCAATTGTTAAACTAACGAAAAAGTTCATTGTCTAAAGCTTTTATAACAGGTATTGGGTCAGAAAAGGACCAGGTCTGGGCACGCAGTCTGAGCCACCAGCAGCAGCACTAAGTGGGGAAGACAGCACATCCGACATCCTGCAGATAACGGGAGGGCCTTTTACACAGAGTGGGACACAAGTAGGTCTACAGTGAGTACGCCCAAGTTTATTCTTGTGTTTTAATATATTGATTATTGTATTATTTTCCGCACAAACAACTGTAGACCTACTTTTACCCTACCCTGTACATTATGTTTTAGGGAAGAAATATGTTAAGTTATTTTGAAAGAATTTGCATTGGCTATAGTTCCGGAGTGGTGGGGAATGTAAAGCAGGGGCAGTGGTAGTATAGTTGTACAGTTCCAGAGAAGGATACATTTACTACTTTTGATTAGTTTGGGGCAATCGTCCTGAAAGTTTATGCGTCAGCAGGATGTGGTGGCATCTGGTGGTTGGCTGCTTCTTTCCAGAGGTTGATTCACAGCTCCAACACACTCAGGAAGGGAAGCAGCCTTTTGTGGGTCCACAGCTCTCTGCTGATTAATTATCCCTGCCTCTTCTCTCGCTCTCTGGACAGTTGTAATTGATTTAGGACCTCTCAGCATTTTTTCTATCACAATCATTAATATATGTCAATATTAAATAAATTTAACAAATGAGATTAAAAATAAACCAAATGGGTAATGGCCAGTGTCCTTTATTAAAGTGTGTAAATCTTAACGTAACGCAAGAAGCATAAGAGTTTTTTATTTAGTATGCTCATCAACAATCTGATAAAGGAGAAATATGCAAATTAACCCTCACTCCATTATATCTAACCACACCCACCAGCCAAGCCACGCCCACCAGCCAATCAGAGTGGTTCTACTCAAATTAACCCAGCCAAGATGGCAGCCGGCAGCCATGGAGCTAGAGAAAACAGGAGGCTTCCGTTGCACCAGCGATTGAGGAAACTGCCTGCCTAGGCTGGCTGGGTCTCTGCTCAAGGAAACAATGCTTCAATTATAGAAGCCACAGAGCTGAAGCAAACAGGAGGCTTAGTTGCCTGCCTAAGCCTAGGCTTAAAGCAACAGTGTTTCAATTATAGAAGATAAATAAACCCCAGAAACCTGAGTCCAGCCAGCCTCTCTGGGACATTGGGTCAATGGGAGCTGTGGGCAGCCTGAAAACAGCCCTCAGGCTCTCACCCAGGCTGGCCAGGCACCCCAGTAGGGACCCAAACCCTGAAGGGGCTGTGGACAGTCTAAAAAAGGCCCTCAGCCTGTCACCCAGGCTGGCCACACCCCCATGAGGTGAGGGTCCCCACTGGGGGGCTTGACCAGCCTACAAACAGCCAACAGCCCCTCTCCCAGGCTGACCAGGCATGCCAGCAGGTGGACATTCCCCTAGGAGTCCCAGACTGCGAGAGGGCACAGGTCGAGCTGAGAGACCCCCGCCCTCCGAGTGCACACATTTTTGTGCACTGAGCCCATAGTACTATATAACCACCTAAAGATTTTAATTAAAAATTTTAGAAAATAAATTGACAATTTTTGGAAACAAAGATAAAAATAACTAAAAACAGGATTTCCCCCTCATATTTTGAGTAAGAAAACTACATTGGTTACTTTTATATTATTAATATGAAAAAAAAGTAGTTTCAAATTGTAGCAAGCTCTTATTCATATAAAAAAAATTTTAGGGACAAAATCCACTCGCGCTAAGCCTCTTTCTAAGATGATTTTAAATGTATAATGCATAAACATGATGTTAAAATATATTGTCATAAAGTGATTTTAAACAAATCACTTCAATGAAAGAGAACAGATAAAAACCTAAAATACTGCTAAATAATTGTTTTGTGTATTAAATCACAATTGAATATGATAGATAATGTGGATAAAATTTTAAGAACTAAATTGAATGACTAATTTTTGTCTCTTCAATTATATATGTACTAGGGGCCCGGTGCACAAAAATTTGTGCACTCAGGAGGTCCCACAGCCCGGCCTGTGTCCTCTCGCAGTCTGAGACCCCTCTGGGGATGTCCACCTGCTGGCAAGCCTGGTCAGCCTGGGTGAGGGGCTGATGGCTGCTTTCAGGCTGGCCAAGTCCCCCAGTGTGGACCATCATCCCATTGGGGTGTGGCCAGCCTGGGTGATGGGCTAAGGGCTGTTTTCAGGCTGCCCACAGCCCCTTTAGGTTTTGGGTCCCTACTGGGGTACCTGGGCAGTCTGGGTGAGGGTCTGATGGCTGTTTGCAGGCTGGCCAAGCCCCCCAGTGGGATCCCTCACCCCATTGGATTGTGGCCAGCCTGGGTGCGAGCCTGAGGGCTGTTTTCTGGCTTTCAGGCTGCCCACAGCTCCCATTGACCCAATGTCCCAGCAAGGCTGGCTGGACGCAGGTTTTGGGGGTTTATTTATCTTCTATAGTTGATACTGTTCCTTTAAGCCGAGGCCTTGGCAGGTAATGAAGCCTCCTGTTGCCTTCAGCTAGTGGCTTCTATAATTGAAAGAATGTTGCCTTAGTAGACTCTAGGCAGGCAGTTTCCTCCATCACTGGTGCAATGGAAGGCTGCTGTCTGAGTCAGCTCCAAGGCTTCTATAATTGAGACAATGTTGCAAGTATGTTACCTGGAGCCAAGAGAAGCCCAGCCAGCCAGCCGGCAGGCAGACTGTTTACTCCTGGTGCAACAGAAGCTGCCTGTTTAATCTAGCTCCATGACTGCTGGCCTCCATCTCGGCTGGGTTAATTTGTATACAGCCACTCTGATTGGCTGGTGGGCGTGGCTTAGGCGTCCCAAAGAAATGTTCAATTTCAATATTACTCTTTTATTAGATTAGATATTTATGGAAATATTTCTTGTTCTCCTTCTCAGAAAATAATCATAATACAATACAGAACTGACACAAAATAATTTTAAAAGATAACAGCTTATTCCTTTATTAATAACTAGAGGTCTGGTGCATGGATTCATGCACTGGTGAGTTCCCTCGGCCTGGCTTGTAGGGATCAGGCAAAATTGGCTCTACAATATCCCCCAATGGGTCCCGGATTGTGAGAGGGCACAGGCCATGCTGAGGGACCCCACCCATGCACAATCAGGGCTGCAGAGGGACTGCAGGAGGGCTCCAGGGCAGGTCTGGCTCGTCTCCTCAGTCCTGATTAGCCAGATCCCAGCAGCAAGCTAACCTACTGGTCAGTGCACATCATAACAACTGGTCAAACAGTCAAACAGCTGGACACTTGGCATATTAGGCTTTTATTATATAGGATCGTCAACTACTCCAACATAGATACTACTCTGGGTACTGGGAATTCAACAGCAAGTGAAAACAAGTCCCCTTCTCCATGAAGCTTATAGTCAAGTCCTCACCATTAACTGCTACTGCCTTTATAACAAGGAAACATTTTTTCAATCATTTTTATTTTTAAACTCAGACCATCAGATAAAAATGTATGACATAGGCAGAAATATTTACTTTAAGGCTAACATGATTGCTCTTTGAAAACTGATTTACTCTATGTAAATTAATATAGTAGTTTCTAAACTTCACAACTGAAACAATGCTTTATTTGTGGGAAGAGACTAACCAATTAGAATTACTTGCATAAAATTCTTTGTTTCTTCATTTCATTTTGCCATAGGCAAAATGATTTTACATTCAAATATCAGGAGCCACACAATTCAAACATAACATAAAAAGGTAAAAGAAAACATGCCCAAAGCTCAGGATGAATTATAAAGAATAATGGAAATTTCATGTTTTAGGTTCCCAATATGGAAGAGTCTCTCACTCTTTCAAAAGCAGCAGGAAGTCTTGCAGTTGAATGAAGAAGACAACCACAATTATTCTACCTATCAATAACAGCTGTCAGTCTCAACATTTTAGGGAAAAATTAAAATAAAGATATATTCTAATCTAATAAAAGAGTAATATGCAAATTAATCATCACTCTGAGACATCTAATCCATGCCCACCAGCCAAGCCACACCCACCAGCCAATCAGAGCAACTGTATACAAATTAACCCAGCCAAGATGGCGGCCGGCAGCCATGGTGCTAGAGCAAACAGGAGACTTCTGTTGTACCAGCAATGGAGTTGAAACTGCCTGCCTAGACTGGCTGGGCATCTGCACAAGGCAATAATGTTTCAATTATAGAAGCCACGGAGCTAAAGCAAATAGGAGGCTTCGTTGCCTGACTAGGCCTCTGCTCAAGGCAACAAAGTTTCAATTATAGAAGATAAATAAACCCCAGAAACCTGATTCCAGGGAGCCTCGCTGGGACATTGGGTCAATGGGAGTTGTGGGCAAACTGAAAAAGGCCCTCAGCCCTTCACCCAGGCTTGCCACACACCCATGGGGTGAGGGTCCTCCCTGAGGGACTTGGCCTGCCTACAAATAGCCATCAGCTCCTCAACCAGACTGGCCAGGCATGTCAGCATGTGGACATCCCCCGAGGGGTCCAAGACTGCAAGAGGACATAGGCCGGGCTGAGGGACCGCCCCCCGCACCCCAAGTGCACAAATTTTTGTACACCGGTCCCCTAGTATAAACATATTAAGGAAATTATTTTTAGTTTGGAGATCTGCAATGTTTGTGTGAAAGTTAAAATGCACATTTGCTCTTTTATTTCCAACTAGGGGCCCAGTGCACAAAAATGTGTGCACTCGGGGGGTCCCTCTGCCCGGCCTCTGTCCTCTCACAGTCTGAGACCCCTCTGGGTATGTCCACCTGCTGGCATGCCTGGCCAGCCTGGGTGAGGGGCTGATGGCTGTTTGCAGGCTGGCCAAGCCCCCCAGTGGGATCCCTCACTCCATTAGGGTGTGGCCAGCCTGGGTACGGGTCTGAGGGCTGTTTTCAGGCTTTCAGGCTGCCCACAGCTCTCACTGACCCAATGTCCCAGCAAGGCTGGCTGGAAGCAGGCTTCTGGGGTTTATTTATCTTCTATAATTGATACACCGTTCCTTTAAGCTGAGGCCTAAGCAGTTAACGAAACCTCCTGTTGGCTTCAGCTAGTGGCTTCTATAATTGAAAGAATGTTGCCTTAGTAGACTCTAGGCAGGCAGTTTCCTCCATCACTGGTGCAAGGGAAGCCTGCTGTTTGTTTCAGCTCTGAGGCTTCTATAATTGCAACAATGTTTCAAATATGTTGTTGCCTGAGCCTGGAGGAGCCGAGCCAGCTAGTAGACAGTTTACTCCTGCTGCAAAGGAAACCTCTGTTTACTCCAGCTCTGTGACTGGCGGCCTCCATCTTGGCTGGGTTAATTTGCATACAGCCGCTCTGATTGGCTGGTGGTCATGGCTTAGGCACCCTGTGGGAAAGGTCAATTTCAATATTACTCTTTCATTAGATTAGATGAGGGAAAATCGTGATTACAACCTGAAACCATTTTAGTGTATTTTTAAGCAAATATGCTTTTTACCCAACAACAATTCACTAAAATAGGCATAACATAAAAATTAAATAGATATATGAGAATTTATAAATTAAATAATATGGCAAGTTTTCCACTTGCCTGTATTAACAAATGAGTTGCAAATTTGAATCTATTGATCTGTGCACTCATTATCACATTCAGGAATGAATGCTACTGTTAAGAAAAAAAGTTCATAAAGCTAGCCTCTTGCAAAAAAAATTTATATATATATATATATATATATATATATATATATATATATATATATATGTATATATATATATTCTCTTTTTTATTCTTATCTCCATTTTGTATCTTTTCCAGCTTTGTTTCCCCTCCATTTTATGCTGCTGTAGAATCTCCAAGTAATACTTATGCTGGTGGCATAGGTAGCTAGATATTAGAGGAAGGAAGCAAAGGGAGTGGGATACTAAGAAGCCCAATAAACTGGGAAGCAGAATCCAATATCAATCCTACTTTACGAGTCAGCTATAGCTCACACACACTCCAGGGAACCACCCACCCATTCCTGGCAGATTACTGTGGGGAGGGATAGAAACCTAAAGGGAAAATTCTTCTGTTGGGCACATGCGCAACAAAAGCTAAGATGGCAGCCATAAAGGCCAGTCTTTCTGGCCTGGGGAAATGATCAGCTTGGATAAGGGGACACCAAGCCCCAGAAGATCTAGGAAAAGTGTTGATTAGGAGCAGGATCAGTGCCAGGCCACAGAAGTTGATTGGTTAGTTTGAAAGGGTGCCTGGTTTTCCCCAAGTCTCTCTCTTTCTCAGTAACATGTGCTTCCTCCTCCCCAACCCCTTTTCTGCTCACTGGGTTTCTCTTCATTGCAGCCCTGTGGCCCTATCAGCTGCCTGGGGCCCGTAGAAGATCATGAAGGTCTGGGCACAGCACTAGCTGGTGCGTATCTGGGAACAGACAAAGCTTGCCAGATGAGAACAGAGAAATCAACTGAACCAATGGCCCAGAATGTCTGTACAGTGGCCCTATTTCTGGCCCTAATGAAGACAAGGCTAGATTTTTCCACAGCAGGATGGAAAAGATAAGAAACTGGGAACCCAGGGCAGTCTCTGGATTTTCTTCTACAATGAATCTTACCTCTAAATCTCATCCTCCCACTTGTGAGTTCCCTAAATGCTTTTCGCCTAACTCCAAAAAAGGACACCATTTCTACCCACAATATTTCCACGGGCAACAATGCCTCCATTCCCGTTCGTACATCCCTACCTCCCAACCATTTTAATTTCACATATCAAATAATACCTGCACAGTCTTTCATTTTTTTTGATCCTTTAAAATGTCTGCTATGCTACTGTCATATACATTTTGGAGGGAGTGTCCTACAAAGCTTTAGAATAGGCTATGAATTTATTTTCACAGGAATCTGCACAGTGTCTTATCTTCTCTCAAATTATTGCATCACTTGTAGAGGTGTAAGTAATATTTTAATTTTCAAATAGTCTGCAAAGCCTTAGAAATGAAATTGAACTATCTGAGGTCAACTTGTAAATTCATATAAACATTTGTCCTGCATTCTTAATTGTGGATAGGCAGAAACTAACAAAGAGGGGAAAATTGAAAAGGAAAAATAGAATGAATTCTAACTTGTGCCTTGAATAATTGCAATAAGAAGTTTTAGCTTCCCAGTTTCCAGTTTATCTTGAGTTTTGTTTTTATATTTTACTAATATAATACAAGTAATTTTGTTCATGTGGAAGGCCCTGCCTGCTGAAAATAATTTTGGAAAAAGATAGTCTAATTGCCCTCAAGTCCCTTCCTTCTTCCACCCACACCTTTTAATTAAACATATATATTCAGGTATGTGACATTTTAAAGGTATGAAATTTGCATTTCAATAAAATATCTTAAATTGTTCCTACTAAAGAGGCAATAAAAAATTTAAATCATCCAATACATTGTAATAGGAAGCTTCCCATGGGAGGAGGTAATAATAACACAAAAACAATTAGAATTAATTGAATTATTGAGCAATGAAAGCAGATATAGGACTAGTGAACAAAACGTAAAAAAGTGGCAATATCAGTGTGCCCTCCAAGGAGAAGACTTTGCCATTCAGAAACTCAGGACATATCCAAAATCATGCAAACTTACAATTTGTTAAGAGAGAAAGGAGACATTGTTTTGATAAGTTCAAATGAGTTGTGAAGATCATCAAGATCATTTAAATATCTTTGAATATTACCTTAAATTCACTGATAACATGGCTCAGAGCAAGTATACAACACTGAGTGATAATGTCCAGAAAACCCTTCAGTTGTATTTGCTTAGGTTATCGATACTCACTGAATCCATGTCATATTACTACATATGCTTCCATACCACAAAATTGTCCTGTGGGCTGAAATTTTTGAGAATGTTTTTAATATCACTAATTTGTAGAACTAAGATATAAAGTGTTACACATTTATATGTAAATAACTAAGTAGTTCCATTACTTTTAGTGTAAACACTCTGCTCAAAAAGATGAGGACCAGCATCCAAGCGCCAAGAAATGCGAAAACTAGGACGACCATGGACACAGGTCTTCAAGGCAAGTTTTTGTATAGCTTGTTGTTTACTGTAATCCAATGAGAACTAGTAATGAAGAAAATTCAATTTACAACGATCTCATAAGACAAAAATACAAATTTTGATACAAAAATCAAGAAAATTATAAGTGTGAAACCATTCATAGACCCAGAAATATGCATTATCTGATTATCTGGTAGGTTTAATATGTTGATTATCGATCCTATATAATAAAAAGTTAATAGGCAAATAGACTGAATACTGAACAACCAGAAATGAACAACCGGTCCCTATGATGTGCACTGACCATGAGGGGGCGTGTGCAGAACATGCCGGGCACTGGCTGTGGCAGGGTGGCAGAGTAGGTGAGTGGGGGTCCCAGACCAAGGTGGGACGCTGGTCACTGTCATGGGGGAAAATTCTTTGCTCCCGTGTGCTGCAGTCCCCCTGGGTGGTTGCACCTGCTGCCAGCACTGGCCCCAATCCTCTGGGCCACTTCTAATTAATTCACTTTTAACATGCATGAATTCATGCACTAGGCCTCTAATATAGAATAAAGACAAATAAATCCAGTAGCCCAAGTAAATGATAACTAACAATATTTATCATTTGCTATTTTAGAATGTTGGGTTTCATTAGAATGTTCTTATATTTTAGTCTGAAGGGGGAAATTACATTTTAGGAAATAAAAATTTGTAACTAGGTTGAATTAACACTGATTTCTCTAATAGAAATCTGGATAAAATATGGAGTCAAACATCTGCGCGTAAAACTACAGAAGAGAAAGTTATGTAAATTAGCAAGAAGGTAGACTCAAAAGAAAAAGATGAGTGAATAATAAAATAAGGAAGAATTATTAATAGCAAATACCGATGTACTGCTCACTATGTCAGGCAATGTTGTAGCCGTGTGTGTGTGTGTGTGTGTGTGTGTGTGTGTGTGTGTGTTCCTTATAGCAAACCTATTATACCCAGTTTGCCATAAGAAAACTGAAGTGTGGAGAATTTAACTAACTACTCATCCTTGGTGCAGAGCTGGGTTCAAACCCAGGAAGGTGGCTCCTACGTATGTGATCTTATGTGCTGTAATACACCACCCATGGAGTAATGGTATTAAAGAGGATGTCTGCCAGAGAATTTAGCAAACCAAGGAAATAGAAAAATACAAAATAATTAAACATGACTTTGGGATTAGTTATTGAGACAAGAAAAATGGTTAATATCTCTCCCTTTAAAGCAATTCTAAAATTACATTGGTGTCAAAGAAAGGACAGGCAATTTGTCCTTTTCTTTTGAAATCCAATTTATGATGTCCAATGTTGTAAATATTCAGCAATAGCTGTGATCTATAAATATTTAATAAAAAAAAGTCATGAGTATAACTCAGACTAGATTCTAATTAAAAATATAAAGATTGGAAGTTACTTTCCCCAAAAACTTCCAGATGGTGCTTAACCAGTATATGTGTCTATATTTAAGAATAGCATAATTTAAATAAAAATTCACAAGGAATTTGTCATTTATAGCAAGCAGCATCGATAAAGATTCAATGATTTTATCTCAGTTATTTTACTAGATAGTATTTCTTTTTTAAAAAATGTATTTTATTGGTTTTTTACAGAGAGGAAGGAAGAGGGGTAGAGAGCTAGAAACATGGATGAGAGAGAAACATTGATCAGCTGCCTCCTGCACACTCCCCACTGGGGATGTACCCACAACCAAGGTACATGCCCTTGATCAGAATTGAACCCGGGACCTTTCAGTCCACAGGCCGATGCTCTATCCACTGAGCCAAACCAGTTAGGGCTAGATAGTATTTCTATAATTATCCACTTTACTATAAACTTTCTTGTCCCTGGTTTAATAATTCTAAAGTATTTTGTCTTTAAGGTTTTGAGAAAACTTAAGTAATATAGAAAACACTCAGAGCATGAAAGGAGATAGACTTACTTAACTACAAGCAATGTCAGAGGGCTCTTGTCACCTTGTTAATATTCTACTTATGTGAAATAATCCAAAGGCAGCGTAGAAAGAAGTTAGGGGAAAATCCCAGCAAGTCAAGTGAAGAAGAACCGACATCCTCTCACAGAGCCCCCACCTCATTCATGCATGATCAAAGGAAACAGTTTATGGCAAAAAATAAAATTAAAAAATCCCTGAGATGGTCTTGGAAGTCACAAAAAAGGCCCCCTATCAACCAGAAGCTGGGGCCAGAATTTGGCATCACAAAGCTTGGAAACAAATAAAATTCCAAGAACGAACTGACCACATCACTCAGCAACTCCCGTGCTATTTGGCCTGCGTGCACTTGGACACGTGCGCCTTGCTTCTTTCGTAGTGGAGCCCATGCCCCGGCCTCTTTCTGTTCCTCCGCCTGAATAAAACGTGCTTTGTTCTCACTGAAACCTGCTCTTGAAATCTTTCTGGGTCAAGTGAAGAACCTGGAGGTTGCCTGACACTTGAAAGATCCTGGATACCACAACCAGATAAAAGAGTGACAAGACAATGAAACATACCAGCTGATATTCTTTATTAATACAGATGCCACAATTCTAAAAATAAACTAGTAAATTGAATCCAGCAATATATTAAAAGGATAATACATTTCAAGGGGAGTTTATCACAAGAATGCAAATGTAGGATAAAATTCAAAGTCAACCAATGTCATTAACCATGTTAAAAAAAAACACACAAAAATATGCACAGCTCAATATACTGAAGAAAAATATGTTATGAAATCCAACATCCATTCCTGATAAAGGACATCTTTGAAATCCTACAACTAACATCATATTTAACAGTGAAAAAATACATGTTTTATCCCTAAAATTAGAAACAAGGTAACAATATCTCCTCTTACCACATCTATTTAAAATTGTATCGGAAGTTCTATCTCAACACAAATAAGCAAGAAAAAAAATGCATTCAGATGTAAAGAAACAAATAAACTGTCTTTGTTTGCAAATTATGTTATTATCTATGTAGTAAAAGCTCCTAGAAGTACTATGTAAGTTTAGTAATATTGCAACATTCATGATTAATATAGTAAAATAAATTGTATTTCTATACATCACTAATGAATAATGTGTAAGCTATGAAATGGAAACTTTATCTGAAACACAGAACAAGTATTATGGGACTAAAAATTATGACATATGTATTCGAAAATTTATTAGATATGCTTAACAGATGATTGGACCCAGAATAAAAAAGTATAAACGATTCCTCCTTGGCGTTGCCTATAGAGGTGGCAGCCATCTTCTACTCGGCGAGCTTGGGTTACCGCCCATTATGTTGGACAGTAGAAAACAGATTTGGTAGCTGGATGAGGTTATCAATGAATTATATAGCCACCCAAATGCTTTGTTGCCAAAAATGTATACAAGGGGCTGCGTGATTCAAATCTGTCCCAGTCTAGCCATCAAGACTGATCAAATTAATTGGGTAATTGCTAAACTACAACATTGCTTTGAGCTACAAAAAAACACAGTTAAAGTCTCTCTGCTGCCTATTTTAAATCACTGAGCGCATTTCTAATCTAAGTTGTACTCTGGAGACAGAAAGACTTAACTGGTATCTTAGAGGACTACTTACATCCTGAGAATAACGAAATTAATAAAAAAATTCTTTGGGGTTGAGTTCAAAATGTAAAATATCTTTCTATTTCTCTACAATCCTCGAGGTGTCTTTTCTTTCCTCTGAAATTGTATCTGTATAAAATATTCAGAGCCAAACAAATACACTGTTTAGAAAGCAAATAAATTCATTTTAATTAAAACAAGTGTGTGCTTTTTGCTTGTTTTTATTTTTCTTTTGAAAAGTTCCAATACTAACAATAAATCTTAAAATTCATGTTGTCTTATTTGTGACATTTGCTTTCATAAACCATGCACTTATCAAGAGCTAATCCTATAGAGAAACTAATCAAGGAAAGTGTTACACAAATGGAAAACATATGATTAAAGAGGGGGAAGGCAAATCTCATGCAAAGAACTGAATATTATAATGAAATTGCCACTGAATGGAGATATGAAGACTTCCAGCTCTGTTTAATTATGCCACTGAGTGGAATCCCCTAAGACCAACAAGAATTGGACAGCTAATAATCAGTTTGTTCTTAACTGACTACCCGTTAATCATGCCCCAAACACAACCCCAGTCCCCTCTCTAATTTTGAAGACATTTTCAGGCCTCCCCTTTAATCTCTACACTTTTGATGGTGCACAAATCTCAATCAGCAAACTGTAAGAGTGCCTACAACCGCTCCTGAGTGCCTTGAATGGCCTTCCTATTGTTTAGGAAGTAAATATTTACATCCTTTTGTGCCCCAGTGGTAAACATTGGCTGATCTTATGAGGAGGAATGGGAGCATAGGAGGCAAGTGTATGTCAACATAGGGCAGATGCTTTCTAAATAAAGGTTATTTTTCTTTACAAAGTGCTTGCCTTCTTAGAGAAATATAGAACAGCATGTACATACCACACACGCTCACATAAGCAGAAAGAAAATATTGCTCATGTTTCTATCATAAAAAGAGTATCACTGATAAGATTTTCATTTATTTTGTTCCATATATATTTGGGAGAGAAATATATGTGTCTCATGTATGTGGTTACAAATTTGTAAATAATATTACATTCTAGTGTTATAAGTTAACCATATATACCATCTCTAGATATACTCCCTAAATATTTAATACTTAATACTTTATGAAGTATATCTAGAAGAAATATAATTTCATTTAAAGTGGTCTAACAATTTATTTTAATAGTTCGTAGTAATCATTTCATTTGTTTCTTTTTTTGACATTATAAATAACTATTTGGTACCAGAGGATTTAAAAATCATTTTATATTTATTATTATTTCCTTCAGATATAGTCAAAATAAATGAACTTAACACAGTTGTCTAACTTTGCTCCCAAACACAAAAGTAAAAAAGCACTTTAGCTTTCTGAACTCACATTGTTTATTTGATTATAATAATTTCCTCCTATAGAATTCTACATTTTTTTCTCTATCTAAAAATGTTTTATTTCTCCGGATTTTAAATAGCTCAGCTATATGGATTCTGAATTCCACAGCTGCTACCACTTCTTAGTATTTTAACCCCAATATTCCACTTCATTCTGGAAACCATTTCCATGTAGTACACTTCTTCATTAGTTCAGAATTTGGTGGTGACAAATCATCTACTTAATATTTGCAAAATAATTGTCAGTATCCTCACAGATACCAACAGCTATCATTTATTTATTGAATGTCCATTACATACCAAAAAGTTTACAGCTACTTCCTATGATACAGGTTTTATTATCATCTTTTTTTTTTCAAATGAGGAAACCAGGGTTCAGAGAAGGTCAATAACTTCCCCACTTACACCAGCTACCAAAGAGCAGAGTTTTTCCAACGTAGATTTGTGAGTCTAACCTTACGCTAACTTCACTGCATGACACATCCTCTTAGCCAGATAATTAACAATATAGTGGTTCAGGAAGACGGTGAGGCATGGGAAAATAAAGGTGGGGGGTTGGAGGGTGTTAGAAGGTAACACACAAATTGAGACAACAGACTGCAGATTCAAGTCAACCTACCTTTGCTCAAGTTCTGCTATTTAGCAACTGCATAAAATTAACATATATATATATATATATATATATATATATATATATATATATACACCCCTTCTGGGATTTGGTTTCTTTATCTATTAAATAGGGATTGAGAGAAGTACCTTATAGGATTGCTATGAGATAATGAGTATATACTACTTTGTCTAGTAACACATAGTAAAACCTGCATAGCTATCTATCTATCTATCATCATTAATGTTATCATTTTCTAGCCTTCACTGTGTTATTGATTAAAATGTTTCACAATGCAAATTAGCCTGCATAAGAAAGCAAATAGGAATGGGCAGAGTTTCCTAGAAAAATAAATCCAAATCTTATGCCAATAATACTAAAAGCCAGAGCACACAAACCCAGAATGGGATGGCATAGGGAGAGCATGCAGTCCAAAATCCTGAACTAACATTTGATGATGGAGTTAACGAAAGGTGTGAATTATTTTTTTAAATTTTCTAACTTCTTGACCAATGAAATCTGAATAAGTTAATTAAGTTGTATGCCTTTTTTCTTATTTCCTGCATTTAGAAAATCACTTTTTTAAATCTCTTATAATTATTTTTTCTACTGATTCTTCCAAGAGGAAATTTCTGGTGCTTATTAGATAGCTGAATAAGCATTTGCACTGCCATTCTAGCTAAAGGATGGATAAGGCAATTGAGTGGACACTGTGGTGCATCACCCAGCTCCTCTCTTAGGATTCAAAGGCACTCATTCCCTCTGCTTCCCAACGTGTTGCCGCGCCAGCACTCAGATGTGAAATTACCCTCAGCCTAAGGAAGCTGCCTTGCCCAGTGTTGTATCCTCTCCCTGGGCACAGACAGCATCAGATGATTGGCTCACTGGGATAGAAGACAGTTACATGCACAAGGCCAGCCCCTTTGCCTCATTTGAGACAACTGTGAAGCCCAGCCCCAGAGTTCCCTATGGAATTGGAAAGCTGAAGCCTGTGCTGCCACTGTGTAACCTTTTACTTCTTACCTCTGTTCAACTCTGCTTCCCTCACTTCTCACAGATGCTGTTCCTGTCAGGGAGGAAAAACATTTTCCTCTATGTTTCTAGGTTCTTATGGCTGGTCTAAGATTAAATTAAACGGTCATGACATAGATTCAGGAGAAAATGAAATTCAATTACACACATCTGGGGCTACATAAGAATATGGGGTCCGGCAGGCAGTCAGGTCATTGGGATTAGCATTCCATTATGGACACGTAGGAGAAGGGGTAGGAGCTGCAACGTCAAAGGGGAGAAAGGCAGTTTACGTGGAGATGAACAAACAAATATTTAGTAAACAAATGTGAGCCAGGCATCGCAGAGACAACAGGACTCAGAAGGAGGACTTGGGTCTCCAAGCCCTCCCATGTTTCCCCAGCACACCTAGCCCATGCTCTTTGTAGATTCTCCGGTCATAATGTTCTTCCTGGACCAGGCCCTTTATTTAAATTATTTCAGGCAGTTATGGGGAAGGGAAAATACCCTTCCCGAGTCTTCTACATCTTAGACATCATCAGCCTAGAATAATCCTCATGCAAATAGACATATTGCGGGTAGCAAAGTCTGCTCCCTACCTTCCCAAGCTTGTTTTCCAATAAAACTCTTACTTATAAACCTCAGAGTCTGTCACCTGCAAATCAAACCTACGGCAGGCAGAACAAGGTATGTTCATGACCTCGCACCTTTACTTAAGATGAAATTACTTGTGTACTTCAGCATATTTAAGTTGCATTATCTCTGTAAGCTGTGAGGGCAAACGGAATTAAAAAATGTCGGAGGCTTAGTTCTCACTGTTCAAAAAGAAGGAAGACATTACCTCTTCTCTTATGGTACTTGCTTTGCAAAGTGGGTGATTGTAAGTCCCCTCTGACGCTCCGCAATGTGCGTAAGCTTTTCAATTAGCCTCCTGCCTGATTGAAGACCCACAAATGTCTTTCACGAAGACCAGGGGGCCATCTCTTTGAAATGTCATCATCAAGGAAGACAGCACTCCCATTACCCGGTCTCCGTGGGCAGGTAGGCTAACGTTAGTGGGCTCCCTGTCCCAAGATGCAAAACTACCCTCAGTCACAAAGACTTAAAAAGTTCATTTTTCCTTCGGATAAAGTCAGTTTTCTAACACCGATGCTAACCCTATCACCAAGTGAACTTAGGTTGAACTTCGTGCTATGAAGTCTTCCTCCTTGAGGACTAGCTATGGGTTATCTTGGGAACACGAGCTATATTGGCGTGGCTATGCAAAATGGTGAGGGTTCTTTGTCTCGGCAATGTCTTCAACAGATTGCTTGTGATGTGTATCGCATCTGGTTTACTGGCTACTCAATCACAAAAGTGTTTTCCTTCTCTTCAACCTTGATGGAGAAGAGAAAGAAAACAATTATAGGTTGAGGAAACTTTTAATTTTAATTATATCTCCCCAATAATATTTCATGATCTTTAATGGATAAGGCAGCTCAATAGAGTCGGCTGCCTTGTCTGAAGGAGAGAACTGGTTACCTGAAGTCCTTTAGATATTATAGACACGGACTAGCCTGAGGCTGCTGGCCTACCTACCATGGTACTATCTCCCTTCCTATCCAGCCTAAAAGTTCCAAAATTGGCCCATGCCCAGTTCATTCCTTAGGCTGACTCACACACCAGAAAGTGCCCTCAGCTTAAGGAAGCTGCCTTGCGCAAGGTAGAGTCCTCTCCCTTAGCACAATCTGCATCACATGATTGGTCACTAGGGGTGGGAGGGAGTGACGTGCAAGGAGTATGGTCTCCACCAGTTTAAATGTTTATCAAATCTGAGGAAGGTGCAAAGGCCTTCAAGTCCTCTCATGATGACAGCTTCATTTAGGCAAAACTTCAGATACTGAAGCAGGAGCTGTCCTCTCATGGTCGTGGCAAACAGCACTAAGTAATTACAGCTCTCTCTCTTCATGAGCTGATTTGTGGCCTCAGAAACATTCTTTATACAGGATCACAGGTGCCCGCTCCCAATAAACCAGCACTGGCTCTTGGGATGATTTATGGGATTTGTCAGCTGGCACCGGAGAAAGTGTATAAAGTCTACAATTTTCTGCTAATTCATGGCAGCAGCAGAAATGAAAGTACAGATAGACTGCCTGAGTGAATCACAGCGTCCCAGCGTGGAGAGCCAGCTGCTGGGGCCTATAGAACACGAAACCTGTGAGAATCTCTTTCTAACTTCACATCCAATAACATCAACGATTTGCAGCATGGGAATAGACACACATTAGCAATCAAAAGGTTGCTCCATTTTATTCTTGTTGTTTTCTTGTTTGTTTTTCAAGAATCTGTTTTCAAACATCAGCACATCAGGGACTGAAAGCTCCATGAGAGTGGGGAACTCTGAACGAGCGCTAAGACAAGGTCGACAGTGTCAGGTGACTAGGTATCATGAATTTAGTAGAATACTGCCAGGATAAGAGCAGGTTTTATTTTTGCCCTATATCACTTTTCAAATTGGTCTCCTTCAAGTGTATATAAGAGCCTCCTAATAATGTTATTTTAGTCATTAATAATCAAAATTGGAAACATTGTTGAAAATAGAATAGTTATAATTATTTAGATTTTAATAAGAAATTCTAACAAGCATTGGTTTGGTTTGCTTCAGTAAACTGGGTACTTTCACAAGAATTAGCTCTTGAATCCTTCCATAGAGGGTTCTTAAGGAGGTCTTTGACCTCGATTAAGAATGGAGAAAAAAAACAAACTCCTCAGATAATGAAAAGGACCTGTCTAAGTCACATGGCTAGGTAAGTTGGGAGAGGCTGTGGTTCTAACCCACCCTTGATTACTTGTGAATGATGTTTTTCCCCCACATTAGGCTGATCTTTCTTTCTACTTCCTTAAGTTACAAAATCATAAAAGAACATGATATTACCAGAGGAAACTCTTGAGTGGATAAAAGTACATGAAAAACAGAAAGGCAAAAGCAAAACCTGTACGAACAGTACATCTAGCCATGTTTGGTCCGTGTCTTTGATTTTAAGGTTGTACCTTTGAATGAACTTTTCACATATATAACAAAACAAGATATTGTATCTAAAGAAAAAGAGGAATATATAGGAAATAACAAGTAAATAATCAATACCTAATAATAGTACACTCCTATTATGTGCTTGGATACTGTGGTAAGTTTTTAACATACATTCAATACTCAACCTTCAACCCATGTTTATTGAGCTCCCATTTTGAGTCATCCATTGTTCTAGGTGATTGACTAAAGAGTAATAAAAAAATTAAAGTCCCTGTTCTAAGAATGTGTATACATACATACAGTCACAACAATAGAAACACTAAGGCAGGTGCTGATCCAGAGCTGACAGAATGTTTCTTCACTGACAGGAGAAAAGGAAGAGAAACTACCCAACATGATTACACTACATCCAGTGTTAAACTACACAGCTCAATCATGGGCATGTACCTGGGTTGTGCAGGAGGCAACCAATCAATGCTCCTCTCTCAGATCAATGTTTCTCTCCTCCTCCCTTCCACTCTCTTTAAAAATCAATGGAAAAACATCCTCAGGTGAGGATTAACCAAAAACAAGCAAAAGGACTATGCAAGCCAGTTAAGGCTACATATAGGAAAATTGACGAATGTGTATTTGTTTTAAGGACGAGGAGGCATGAAAGTATGAAAGAGTGGTTACAAAGACTTATTTGCTTTAGATAAGTGTAGTGGTCACTGCAAAATGGAGAGGAAGGTAGAGATTCGCCACTACTCCCTGCCTCTACACTTGCATAGTCTCCTCACTATCAACATCCCTGCCAGGGTGGTTCGTTTTATAATTGATGAGTTCACACTGATGCACAGTTTACCTTAGGGTTCACACTTGGTGGTTTCATTAGACAAGTGTGTAATGAAATGTATAGTGTCATACAGAGTCGGTTTATGCCCCTAAAAATCCTCTGTCCTCGGCCTATTCATTCTTCTTTCCCCCAACCCTGGCAGTCACTTGATCTTTTCCTCTTGTTAATCTTCCCTGAAAGGTATTTTTCACTGATTTTTAGAGAGCTTGGAAGAGTGGAAGGAGACAGGGGAGAGGAGTGGGGGGGGAGAGAGAGAGAGACAGAGAGAGAGATCAGTTGCCTCCCACATGCACCCTGCCTGGGCCTAGGAATGAGCCTGCAACCCAAGTATGTGCCCTTGACCAGGAAGAGAACCTGTGGTCCTGTAGTGTGCAGACCAAAACTCTAACCACTGAGCCCATTTTTAAAAATCAGGTGTGGCTGTGTCCCAGAATCTTTATTTATGAAATAAGTCGTACGCCATATTTTCCTAAAGGTTACAGTTGCTGACCCCTGCCCCAGAGGGTACGTGATATAAATTTGTAAATAATATGATCCCATGAGAAACTTTAGTTAATTCAATAGAAAAATCTTCATAGACAATGAAAGTATCTAAGGAATTAAAACTGTTTCCTCCATAAACTTTGAATGAAGGAATTGGTTTAATGTATATTCATCTTTTGTAAAAGAAAATGCCTTTGTAGAACATGCAATTTGTTAAAATAATAAATACATGAGAGCAGCAATGCAAGCTTTTCCAGAGATTGTATCTCCTAAGTGTGAGCTTTTAAACATTTACTGAAAGCACATCATCACCTCCTGGGTGTCTCTGTCATCTGTAGTGCTCCTTTCACTTTCCAGGCTACCTAACCATTGGGTTAATGATGGAGGAAATGCTAGCAAAATCCCACTCATGACTTTTACCCTGTCTTGTTCATCCTACTAACAGCAGTGGGGCACAAACAGAATAACTTCCCCACTCACCTTTCTCTGAACAGAGCAGAGTGACCAGTCGAAGCTTTATCAAAAGGACCAACCAGATTGCAAACAGATTGCTTTTATTTTTTAATACATACTTATTGATTTCAGAGAAGAAGGGAGAGAGAGAGAGAGAGAGAGAGAGAGAGAGAGAGAGAGAGAGAGAGAGAGAGAGAAGAGAGAGAGAGAAGAGAGAGAGAGAGAGAGAGAGAGAGAGAGAGAGAGAGAGAGAGAAGAGAGAGAGAGAAGAGAGAGAGAGAGAAACAGCAATGACAAGAGAGAATCATTGATCGGCTGCCTCCTGCACACCCCACACTGGGAATCAAGCCCACAGCCCCGTCACATGGCCCTGACTGAAATCGAACTCTGGACCCTTCAGTCCACAATGCGATGTTCTATCCACAGAGCCAAACCAGCTAAGGCCAGACTGCTTTTAAACTTCATAAAAATAATGTTCAAGTTATATGTTATCCTAATTTTGCTTTTTTATTATTTTTACTATATCAGAAAAGACTAACAAAACCTTCTTTCCCCCTCCCTTTCCTTCTTCATGCTTTCACAGCTTCACAGTTTACTTATGGTGAAAAGGAGGGGAAAAACATACCCACTCCTTGCATGGAGGCTCATGTCTGAATGGCAATATGTCCTCCTCCAGGGAACATGTGTTTGTAAAAAAGTCCTGTAAATGAGTTCAAGGTGATAGGAAACAGTCCACAGCTGACACATGGAAGGAGATGCTTTCTGGTGCCATTTCTCCCCATATGGTCCTGGGAGTCAGGAGCGGCCTGAGACAAAGTTGTGTGATAAATAAAGGTGAGAAACTCAATATTTCATTATCTACTTGCTCACTGTTTAAACTCATTCATAGGCAGAATCCTTTGGAAAGATACTTCTTTTCCTTCTAAAGGTTCCTTTATTCTGTAGCCGCATGACCTGGGACAGGTTATTTATACTCTGGGCCGTAGAATCCTCACCTAGAAAACAGAGCTAGTAATGCATTCTGTGTACTACCTTTAGCTATATTCTCTGGGATCCCCTCCGTCTGAAATGTCCTCTGTTCTTTGTTGCTGGAGCTGGGAGTGTGCACACAATCCTATAAAGCCTGCAGCCTCCTGGGGCTCCCCATCCAGGCAGCCAACAAGGTCCCACTGAGTTTTACCAATATTCACAAAGCAAAGAGGAGAAAAGCTTCCTGCTTCCGAATTGAAGGCTGTTTTTACTATGATGGCCGCAGGGTTGGGGTGACTCCAGAACCTAGCGACCCAGACAAAAACAGTAGCTCTACCAAAGGCCCAGCCATTTTCAAGCAAGTAAGTATCTTAGAGAACCCAGTGGCCACTGCACCAGTGGCTCCAAGTGCAAACTAACAGAAGGCCCTTGTGGAAGTCTTTGCATTAGTTCCCTGTTGCTGTGTGACCAAGTCCCCGGAACTCTTTTTAGAGCTTCGCTGATTACAGTTGTGTTCCAGGGTCTGTTACGAGACTCTCATCAAGCTGGGGACCAGGCTCATCCTGTGAAGGCTTCACTTAGGTTCCCGTGGGGAATCCAATCCCATGATGACTCCCTCCTCACACCGCTACTGACCACGGGTCTCGGTTTCTTTCTGGCTGTTGACAGGAAGCCATGGTTCCTCAATAAATGGACCCTCCCACAAGGCTGCCTGAATGTCATCACAACATGGCAGCTGGCTTTCCCCCAGAGACTGTTAGGAGAGAAAGAGAGGGAGATGGAGAGGGAGAACTACAGAGAGAGGAGAGAGGGAGGCAGAAGCCATGATGCCTGCTATACTCTGTCCCAGAAAGTGACATATCATCGTGATATATCATTGCTGCTGCAATAAGTTTTGGTCACACAGACCAGTCATGGTGACACAAATGTGAGAAAAGACCACTCAAAGGCACAATTACGGGAGACCAATTAGAAGCTTGTTGTCAATCTTCCCCCTCCTGTTCCTAAAGCCCTTCTAACATTTAAAAAAATATCTCTCACCCCACCCCCCATTCCTCCTCTCTCTCCCCCTGCCCTCCCTTTTATCTCTTCCTCTGTCACTGTCTCATACCTAGAGTGGTTTCTGTTTTCCTAACCTGATCTTAATACTCCACTCTAGCATCTAATGAAAAAGTATATGGGAAAATGGGCGGAAACAGATAGCAAAAACTTGGGCTACTGGATAATATTTAGTAGACTCTATTACTCCCACTTTAATAAAGTGAAAAGTGTGCATATTGATTCCCCCGTGAGAGTTGGACCATTTATCCTTGATGGCGTTCAAATGGCTTAGTAGTGGCTCCATTAGAACTTTTAAGGGTTATTGTTAAAATGAATCCATACACACAGCTACACAGCTACTAAAATCTGAGCTCCCTCAAGGCAGTAAGCTTATTTTATGTTTCTTCAAGTCCACAGCCCCTAGTACAGTGTGTGACATAACATGCACTCAGCAAATGAGGAGGTGAAGAATGTGTGGGCTGAGGGTGGGGAGAGGAGAAGAGAAGTGGTGTTTCTAATCCTCTCCTAAACGAAAAAGAAGTAGGGAAATTGAACTGAAAATGCAGAGATCCGTTAATGAACCATTTCTGAGAGAGTAATATTTAGACATAGTTTAAACTTTGTACCAAAAAGGAAGGTGAGAATGTTTTGTTTTGTTTCTGTTTTCTATTCTAAACCTAAAATGTGCCTTTTAAAAATTACTTTGGTATGCAATTATGCTTATGGGAAGATAATTTTTATTTCAGATAGTCAAATAATAAAATGTCGGAGTGGGAGGAAGGTAACAGCAGGACTTAATGTTTTAAATCCTTCTCATAAAGCATCTCAGAGATCGGAGCTCTCTTTGACACCATTCATCGGTTTGGAGTAGGTGAAGCACGATGGTGAATAACAAGTGACTGAGGGTTGTCTGGATATTTTATTTGCTTAAATGCCCTTTTTCATAGACAGCTCCACTAATTCTTTTGTCAAGGAATGTGCAAGGGAGTATCAAGAGCCTACTAACATATGAGAGTATGTGAGTGTGTGTGTGTGTGTGTGTGTGTGTGTGTGAGAGGTGTGAGCCCAGGCACTCTAGAGGTAGTGTATAGGGAGGGAGAGAGAGAAGGTTGATGAACATTGTGGAAGCAGTAAAGGAGAGATATTCACTATGTAACAAAATTCAAGATGTGTATCCTCATCACTTCTACCCTCCAACCTGTATTGTAGCCACATCCAACTTTGAAGACTCAAAATTGTGTCCGGACTCTTACTGATCAGGTAATTTGCTAAGTCTAGTTCTATTTTTAAAGCATTCACCCTCTTCAGCATAGGAAGGTACAGAGAAGACAGTGGATTTAGATTTCAAGTGCCCAGAGATCATATCTAGTATATTTAAAAATTAAACTTTATAACTGTGAAATACTAACCTTTTACACAGCAAAATCCAATATTTTCTTTTTATCTGGTTACATAATTATAAATACTAAATTCACATCTTGACATAGCATTGTGTCTTTTCTATAGGTAAATTAATTATTCAGAAAAATATTTATTTCTATGGGTAAACTTTTAATTTTTTTAAATATAACTAGAAGGTTAAATTGTCCATATTTGAATAAGAATTACAGCAGAGGATACTCTCTCCAACTTTTTATTCAATCCATTTGTAATAGTACCTTAGTTGAGCACATTGCTGCTCACTCACAGATCATAATATCCATTCTCTCTTGCAGCTAGACATGGTCACATCTGCCTAGGAATGTGGAAATGGAAATGTTGTATGATTCTTACAAGGTATGTCCTTAGAAAGGAGGGAGTGTGCTCATCTAAGCCCCTTCTCTCTCTAGCTACCTGGAACTTGAAAGTGATGATGAGGGCTACCTTTAGAAACCATTCTGAATTGTAAACATCGAGATCCAGTGAAGAGTGGTGCACAATGAGTTGGAGAGATTTTGAGTCCCTGATAATGGGAAAGGGGAGGCTATCTGTTTTTCATGCTGATATTATCAAAGAAAGAGGTTTGTGATCTTTGAAATGTTTGTGAGCTTTTGTTCTCAATCTTGGGTCCAATGTTAAATTTCTCATATCATGTAATTTATAAAAATTAGCCCAAAATGAAACACAATGGTTGTTGCAGGCTAACCTGCCAAACATATGACACTATCTTAAGATCTACAAGAACTGAACTCAAGTGGACACATTAATATTAGCTATTCACTCCTTCACTTGTTTTAGTCAGCAACTATTTGTCAGGCATTGTGAGGGCTTGTGTCATCCATCTGTATTTCAAGCTTATGCATGGAAATCTTTGAACAAGATTACAACACTTTCCTGAGCAATCAAATACCCAAACCAAGATGGTCATACTTTTAAGATTCATAGGGAGCCACTTCTGCATTACAATATGAAGGGTTTAGGATCCCCTGTTAAATCTTGAAACAGGGATAAGGGGAATGGCAACAAGAAAAGATAATTCTGAAGTTTTCTTTTGAAATTAGCTAGTCAGTATTCTGTTGTTATTCTATTGATATCCATTACTAATAAATACTAGTATTTCTTAATTAGTATTCTAATTTAAGATTCAAAGTAATGTCAGAAATACCCTTCCCACCTGATTGCCTAGAACCCCACTTTACACAGATATTTTGTGTATCCATAGTAAAAATAATACAACCTTCTCTCCTTTACCTGCAGTATCCCTGTGTCCAGATCTTCAGAACTACACTTAAATTATCTTTCCAATAAGTAATGTTAAAATCTTAGGACGAATCTAGAAGATAAATTATCCCCAAGGAGAGTTACAGGAGGCATTACTCTGTTATAGACAGAGCTGACAGGATGCCTCTGTCAACTGGAGATGACATACAGAAGGAGAGGGTTGCAGCACACATGAGCCGCAGCTTCTGAGGTCACTGATGCAGGGACAACCTAAGCCCGATGAGGCAGACCCTTCATGTAAGTTCACAGCTACATCCTCCCAGGATTGCTTTTCATATTGACTGACACCTGAAGCATGGGGATCAACACTGGAACCTTGCAGAGATGAGAAAGAAAGGCAGAGGGGAAGCAAAAACGGCAAACTGAATTAGTGGGCTGTGCCCTTACTCAGCTTCTTAGAGACACAACATTCTTATAATATAGGATTATAAATCTTCAGCTCTAAAGAGAGGATGTTTATACGATCGTTATGGGGAAGTAAATGATTCAACACAAATAAACATCAGAACACTTACTGCACAAGTAGTTTCATTAGCATTTTAAGAGTAATCTTGCGCTAAATATTGGGAGCTTTGACAAACAAATACATTATATTGTGTCTATTTTGCCTATTATTTCTGCAGCTTATATAACAATTGTGTTCTTAACACATACCTATTCCACTTAACACTTAGTATACCAAACAAGTCACAGAGTCATGTCTGAATTCAACAGAGAAGTGAATGACAACCTTATTCCATGTCTGGAAGGAGTCACAGGACAAGATATTTGTGAAAAGAGAGACATAATAGCTACTGAAAATTGTATCAAAATTTTAATTTCGAATGAAAAGCTGGCAACAAAAATAAAATAAAAACAACCCAAACAAACATGAATTATTCATTTCAAAAATTATTTTTCCAAGTTAGTTTTTTAAAAGAAAATTATATAAAATATATATAGTAATGTAATCAGCATGAAAGTGCCAATTTCATGACGTTTACTCCACTAATGGTGGTTATATTTAAGATGTTTCCAAAATATTTTCACAGCTATATAATTTAAAGTGTTGTTATAATTAAATTTTTTAGAAACCAACTGAAATTGAGCATTGTTTCACATTTGTTAGTTTGTATTTTTCTAAGTACAAATGTTTGCTTGCTGATGGTCAATATTTGCTTTATATTATTTAGTCTGATTATTTTTGTATCTTCTAAAACTAAGAAGAAAAAGAAAATCAACGTATAGTTCTTAAAACATTTTCATCTGCATCTGTCATCCTCTTATTACAGTTTTTCTAAATACATTTTTGATTTTTTTTTTTTACAGAGAGGAAGGGAGAGGGATAGAGAGAAACAATGATGGAAAGAGAAACACCAATCAGCTGCCTCCTGCATAACCCGCACTGGGGTTCACGCCTGCAACCAAAGTACATGCCCTTGATCGGAAATGAACCTGGCATCCTTCAGTCCTTGGGCCAATGCTCTATCCACTGAGCAAACCGGCCAGAGCTTATTACAATTTTTATGTTGTGTGAGCTTTAAAATGTCCCTGAAGTAAAAAGAAAAAGATCTTTGTACAAAAAAGTGACTATTTTCAAATGTATTTCACTTTCTTCTCTACCTTTTGATATAATTGACTAAAATAATGTCAGTAGTGGGCCTTACATCAAATTTCAGGAAAATATGACAATCAGAGAATGTATATTATATGCTCTAGTCTCAGAATATCAGCCTAATTTTCAGTACATTTTTTTCAGAAGAATTTTGTCTACAACCATATTTCTTTTTATATCATAATGTTATTCATTTAAAAGTACACAATCTTTGTTATTGTCACAGGAATATAAATTAATGAAAGAATATCAGTTCATTAACTTGAAATGAGTGACAAGTTCTATTATCTAAAAATTCCAACTTCTAATCATTCTAGAAGTTAAAAAATTCTGAACATATTTTAAAGAAAACTTTGAACACTGACTGAAACATGATTTAGCTACAGCTCAGTTGTTGCTCTCCTCTATTTAATTTACCTCAATTATGTCACTTGTATTGAAGTAAATAGTGTAATATGTTAAAAATGTCAAACTTCACATTTCACTTCCTTGATGGATTTCGGCTATTTAGGAATCATGGCATTGTGCTCTTACCATGTTTCAGCAAACTCCACAGCTTGCAGAACTTCGACTCGTTTGGTTCTTTATTGTATTTTTTTTTTAACTGAAGCAGGGGTATGTTGCTTACTTTTACATAAATATTTATAATTTCTAAAAGGTCAACAAATTGACAGAGTTGCCTTTAAGGATATTTGTTCCTCTATCTCTGCTCACTGACCGGAATTTCTTTGTTATTTAGGGAACTTTCAGATTAGTCAGAGTGAGCTTTTTTTCTCTTACTCAGAATTTGGGGGATTGACTAATGTAAGATGCCTGGAGAAAAATAACCTGGAGTCTATATTCAAATACTTTATGAGTGCCAGACACAGAAATTGTTCTTTCATTACACAAAATTTACAACTGCATACATGTACATAGATGCGACTAGATATATGTGAAGATAGATGAGAGAGACAGAAGACCAACAGAATATTTCCTGTTATATTTAATATTAAAAGCTCTCTCTCTCTCTCTCTCTCTCTCTCTCTCTCTCTCTCCCCCCCCCCTTTGGTTATAGTTTATTGCCTAGGATCCTAAAAAGGGTAAAAATTCTTGAGTGACCATATGACAAGCCGGACACTAACTTCTGGGCTTGAGATCAATGTTATAGTTCCTGGGAAATCAGAGACCACACGAAATCTAACTACAGTCCTAAAGGGACTGGAGCACTTGGCCGATCATTTATGGCGGGCATGTAGACATAGGAAGATGAGACAGGGATCTCAAACTAGAATGGCACTATTTTGTTCTTATAATCAATGCATCTACTAGAAGCTGATGTAAGACTGGTGTAAAACTCAACTGACTGTGCCTCAAAATGTTGTATGTGTTTGCTGGTCTTTTTGTTTGTTGGAATTGTTTTTTTGGAGGGATAGTCTGCATTGGTTCTCAACCTTCCTAATGCTGCAACCCTTTAATACAGTTCCTCAGGTTGTGATCCCCCGACCATAAAATTATTATCGTTGCTACTTCATAACTGTAATGTTGCTATTGTTATGAATCATAATGTAAATATCTGATATGCAGGTTGTATTTAGGCGACCCCTGTGAAAGGGTCTTTGACCCTGAAAGGGTCACAACCCACAGGTTGAGAACTGCTGGTCTAGTGCTTTCTTTTTTTGTTTGTTTTAGAACAACTAGCAAACCACTTTATTGAAGTGCTAGAGGCCTCATGCACAAAATTCATACACTCAGGGGGTTGTGTCCCTCAGCCTGGCCTGCACCTTCTCATAGTCCGGGAGCCCTCGAGGTATGTCCAACTGCTGGCTTAGGCCCACTTCCCGCAGCAGTAGGACATCCTTAGCGTTCCCTTGGAGGCATGAGAGGCTCCCACCACCACTGTTGCACTCACCAGCCTGAGAGCCCAGCTTCTGGCTGAGCATCACTCCCCCTGTGGGAGCACACTGACCACCAGGGGACAGCTCCTGCGTTGAGCATCTGCCCCTTGGTGGTCAGTGCTCATCATAGTGACCGGTCATTCTGCCATTTGGTTAATTTGAATATTAGCCTTTTATTATATAGGATTATATGCTGTAGCCTATGACATGGTGTCCAACACCTTATCCACCACCAGGAAGCACCTGAAGCTGTGGCAAGAAGGGCTGTACAAGTTGATGGCTTCCTACTTCAAACACCTATGTTTTTCTGCTTGGAGGCCTTCTCTTGTTACAGGATAGATAGAAAACACCTTCTAGATGGGGACCAAATTGTTTCAGTTGTAATAATGGGTTTCTTGATACAGTGATTCAAGCAAGATGCAGGTGAAATGAAATAACTTACAATGTATTCCTTCCTTTTGCTAAGAGATGAGGTGAGAGAGTGGGGAATAGATGCACTTTTCTCTTTTATTGTCTGAATTCAGACAGTCACATTAATTAACCCAAAGTGTCCATCTGTTGAAGCAGAGCAAGGCTGGGCTGAGGAGAGGTGTGGGAGGGGATTAAGATTTGTTACAAAGAGCAAAAAGCAATTAATAATTAGCCTCTGACCCTCAAAGATAGAACTAAGCTCTAGACAAAACAGCCTTGCAAACCAGGCTGTTAACTAGACTTAGAGGTGTCCAAATACATGTCTCTCCCTTTGAATAGATGAAAAATTAGGCCTGGAGAGCCCACACTGTAACTTTCTATGTGGAAGAAAAAAACAAACCTTTGTATACCATGCAAACCCTGCTATTAGCCTCAAACAGGAAGACTGAGCAGTGATTATAGGGAGACCTAAAAAAAAAATAATCCTGGTTTAGTAGTTTGTTGAGAGGAGAAAGAATAAAGTACAGAATACAGAAGGAAAATGTTGCTTTTCCAGTCTCAACATTTAAACCCCAAAGTGAGAGATGAACTTACAGGTGTTACACAAAAGCTGAGTTGTAGGCTGTATTCCCAGTAGAGGGGGTGTGGGAGGCAGGCAATCTATGTTTCCCTGTCATCAATGTGTCTATCTCTCTATCCAAGAAAAGATGCTCAACATCACTATTCACCAAGGAAATGTAAATGAAAAGCACATGAGATATGTTCTCACATTTATTAGGATGGTTATTATCAAAAAACAAAAGATGAGTTTTGATGAGGATGTGGAGAAATGGAACACTTGTACCCCGTTGGTAGAGATGTACAATGATGTGGGCTGCATGGAACACAGCGTGGGGATTACTTCTGACTTGCCTGATACATCAGAGTGCAGCTGACTACCATGGCCACCAGTGCAGGCATCTGCCAACTTTTTCTGTAAAAGCCCACTACTACTACTTAGGACCACTGCTACTCCTCAACTCTGTCCTCGAAGTAGGAAAGCCTTGTAGCAGACTGCAAAAGAAAGCAGGCAACATTCTGCAGGTTGCAATAGATAATACAAAAGAAGAGACTGGAGCTGTGACCCAATAAAACTTTATTCACACACACAGCTTGCCACATTTGGCCTGTGGGACATCATTTTCTATCTTGGTCTGAAGTGTCCCGCTTCTGCAGGTGCCACCTGCCTGCGAGCAATGCTTGCTTTATTCCAGCACTTGCCGAGGCATTACAACCTGAGGACGTTGGTACCCTTATCCTGGACCGCTGTTTCTGAAGTAGGTGGCCCTTACATGAGCCACAGGGAATTAATCACCTAATTTCTATCCATTTTTCATATCATTTCAAGTTAGCCTTTCTCATTCTGTTCTGATCACTCCTAGATTGGAATCCCACTCAAATGTTTCAACTCCTCTAGAGTTAGGTCCCAGGAAAGACCACTTCTTTGATTTTGCTTTTGTTTTTGTGCTCACTGTATCTTTAAGAAATAAAGAATAATGATTTTCCTTCAATTTCCAAGAATCAGCCCAGCTGGCATGACTCAGTGGTTGAGTGTTGATCTAGGAACCAGGAGGTTACCTTTCGATTCCCAGTCAGGGTCTAGATCAGGGTTGCCTGCTCTGATTCTCAGTGTGGGGTGTGCAGAAGGCAGCCAATCGATGATTGTCTCTCATCATTGATGTTTCTATCTCTCTCCCTCTCCTTTCCTTTCTGAAATCAATAAAAAATATTTAAAAAAAATTTTTTCAAGAATCAGTCACTTTGAAAGTTCTTCAAAATCCCTTCAGAGGAATTTAATAATATCTACTCATTTTAAATATACTACTCCTGTCTGATTGGTCACAATTTGGTAATCATTTCAATGATAAAACAATATATATCTTAAGTACTTATGAATATATTGTTGCTTTATAATAAAATATAGAAGTGTAATAGTTCAACCTGAAATAAATATTTTCTTCACTTGGAAAAAAAAAGAATTAAAGAATAGCCCTAACTGGTTTGCCTCAGTGGGTAAAGTGTCGGCCTGTGGACTCAAGGGTCCCAGGTTCGATTCTGACCAAGAGCATGTATCTTGGTTGCAGGCACACCCCAGTGGGGAGTGTGCAGGAGCAGCTGGTCAATGTTTCTCTCTCATCGATGTTTCTAACTCTCTATCCCTCTCTCTTCCTCTCTGTAAAAAATCAATAAAATATATTTTAAAAAAAGAATTAAAGACAAGCTTTCTTACTCCTTCCCTTTTCCCTATCAGTATTAGGACAGAGTCCATCAATCCATCAATCTCTTCCATCAACTTCCCTCTTGCTTTTGTTTCTCATTCAGGATCTCCCCTCCCCCAGAGTTTATTTGGCAGATTTCATGGCAAAGCTTTTGCTGGATAGTATTTTTTTTTTTTTTAGTTTTGTTTGAGTTGTGCAAGGTTCTATGCAAGTAGAACCCAGCCTAAGAGATCTAGCTTGAAATTACTGCCCAACCACACAGAAGCTAGAGAAGACCATCAAGGTGCCTAATGAACATAAGAGAATTTCCAAGGACATTAGTTATGTTTCTTCTTTTCATTGGACCAGAAGGCAAAGCCATTTTTATGGCTTTCCTTGAGAGGAGCTTTTGATTTGTTCATTTAACCTGCTTGAGAGGAAGAATATGAGGGCCACAGCAGCTGCTGGAGAATGAAGGCTCACACCTTCTTACAACACGTCTGAAAAAAGTTAGACTTTTCTCGGTTTCAATATTACCTTGGATCTCTAATTTAAGCATTCAAACTAACACCAGGGTACTTCAACATCTAGAGAGAGCAAGATAAAATTATCAGCAACAAGTGATAACGTGTGATGCCTTCTCACATGCACCCCAGAAAACTCATTAAATATCCTCCAGTCTTCTCTAATTATTCCAGTGGCCTCCTGGGAATTTCTTACAACATCGTAATAAAAAATATATTTTTAACTGGAAAATGTTCAAGCTTTCATCAAATTATTTGGGGGCAAAAATTTCATTTCTTGCTGAATAAAAATATTTCATGTATAGGAGATTCAACATAAGGTAGCAAAGAGCTTTGATTATTATATTTCAGAGCCTGGAAGTCAAATGTAAAAGCTAAAAGAAAATTCTGTCTCTCTGTGGGAGAACACTCCGCAGAACAAAGACCTTTTACTACCCAGGACTTTTCTGAGTTTTAGATGTTGATTTTCCTCACTTTTCTTTTCAAGATCAGAATGTCTCTATTAGTGCCTTTTAGACAGAAATATCATGCAGAGAATTGAAAGGGCACCACAGCCTGGAAAACATGACTTATTGTATAGATTACATGCATTGCAATTTATTTGATTATAAAGTTATTCCAATTCACAGATATTGTGCATTGCCTAACAGTATCTGTTAAAAGCCTCAAAGCTGAATTAACAAAAGTGAAAACAGTTGATCCTTTGCTTAAAAACCCCATATTACTGAGCTTTCATTTCTAAATGAGAAGACAGAAAAAGACAAAGAGGAGGAACTTTTAATTTTATATGATGCCAAATCTATGTACTAGTAATATGTGTTCCTATATGTGTGCACATACACAAGGAAAGACACATATCTATGGCTCAGTGTTTACATGTGTACATGCATGTAGAAAGATATATAGATAAAACCTTTCCCAGATTCTGTAAAGTCTATGGTTTAAGCATTTAAAATATTCTGGTTTAATTAGAACTGAGGTCTCAGAAGCTTAAAATTCTGAATATAAGTGACAGTTTTAGTTAGGAGCACAGATATATTTTAATTCCATATGATTGGCTTACTGTCTTTAAATTTAAATAGTGTATGATAAAATGCTAAACTCACTCTTTTCTCTAGGTAGCAGGAAATCTTACCAAGCCTCTGAATTAGATTGAGTTGTAAGGGTCAATAAAAAGGATGGTGGCAACAGGATCCAGGGAAGTGTGAGCAGGTTTCCTGTGCCAAACTTATCTCTCAAAAGAAACAGCAAATGTTTCTGTAAATCATGAACCCCTGGATGCCTTCACTGTTCAAGTCAGCCTCCCTAGGAGTTTTGTCTTAAATGAAAATAAGACAGAGAATCCCTAATGATCACTGACTAAATTTAAGAAACTGACACAAATGTCAGTAAATGTGATGGGTATTGCTGTGGCTGCCAAGAGAAATGTAGTCATTGAAAGGATGACTGTTTGTCATAATGGTTAGTGCGCCATCACTGGGGAAGAGGCACAGTGCAAGGGCATCCCAAAATGTTCCAGAACATTCGCTCCCAGGCAAAAGCAACAGCAGTGGGAGTGAATGCACCCACACACCTGCAATGCCTCTGGGAGCCCTGGAAAGAGTTGAGGCATAAAGCTGAGTAAAAATAGTAGACTAATGCCCTAGCCAGTTTGGCTCAGTGGGTCATGGTCAGGGCTCGTGCGGGAGGCAACCAATCAATGTTTCTCTCACATGGATGTTTCTCTCTGTCTTTCCCTCTCTCTTCCACTCTCCCTAAAAATCAATGGAAAATACCCTTGGGTGAGGATTAACAACAACAAAAATAGTAGACTAAGTAGTTCTCTGAAGGGAGCCTTACCATGTTTCACAGAGAAGAAAAATCATGCCTTCCATGTGTAGTGCTTGGTGACCATGAAAGGAGAAAGCCCCCTGTTTCCTTCTGTTGACTGTAAGAACAGAAGCCTCTTGGAGGAGACTGTCTATTGCAGCCTCAACAGCTGCTGCTGGAATTGCCAGAGGAAAGTGCCAACTCATATGGGAACCTTACCCATGGAATCAAGAGGTGTTTTCGCCTCCTGACCATGATCCAACTGTAGTGAAGGGAAAGTTCTGCTTAATATAAGGAAACAAGAAAACACCTTTGACTATCCATTACGGTCAGGAATAAAAATTTATGGGGATTAAAAACACATGCTCTAGAATCACACACTTGAGTTTCCATGAAGCCTCAGGTAAATAATTCAGAATTTATAAGTCTCACAGTCCACCCACATCGGTAAAATGGACATAACAATAGTGTCTAAATCATGGGGAGGTTGAGAGAATAAAATGAGTAAATGCATGTAAAGTTTTTTTAAAACATACTTAGCAATAAAGCAAGAATTTTTTGAAAGTTAACAATTGTCATGACTAGGGCCTTTTGCACAAAACAGTAAATGAGTAGGCATTTAAAATCACCAATCCTTCAATGAAATGAGGAATTCAGGTAACCATGAAGAAGGGTTCTGTGTTTGATATCTTAATCTATAACTCAAAATCATTATTTAAAATGCGTTCTCACCTTAAATGATTTCCTTATTTATATTAGACAAGGTCCAATAAAGTGCAGTATCAGCTTTTATAAAAGGGCAGTGATAGGGAAACAATGCAAACAAATAATGCTGTTCCTATTTTGATCACTGTGTCATCTCATGCATTGATGTTGACTGTAACCTTTCTCCCTCTCTCTTTTCTACTCACACACACAAAACCCATTTCCCCTTCCTGCCTCTTTTTTTAAATTTAATTTCCTTTCTAAAATTGAAATTTTAGATTCCATTCATTGGAATGCCCTATTATTAAGATTTATGTTCATTTTTAAGATACCTTCAAACATCTCCAAATCAATCTTTCTCGGTAATAATGATTATGTGTTTTCCTGAGCACTCAATTACTTCATAGCAAACTCTGATAGTTTATATTTCTTCCATAACCAATTTCTAAATTCTATCACCTTCCTTCATGATAATTTCTGATTTTTTTTAACAAGAGACTCCACTTATGAGGTCAGTTGGAATAAAAGTGTCATTAAAAGTATCATTATGCATTGAGCTAAGTCTTGTAATAAAGGCAAAGCCTGTGTGGCTCTGTTAAGAGCAATTTTTGTTTATTTGTCTTCTTTTCCCTGCTGTCTGACTCCTCAACACATATGACCTATCTGTGGCTTTCAAACACATAATCACAAATAATATGTAAAAGAGAGGTTCGTTTTTTCTACAAAGGGGTACAATGTGTTCTCTGTTCTCACACGTATAGTCATTTTCATGTATATCTGTCATCACATCACCTAGGGAATGGTGCCTAAGGTGGCAGCACATGCCATAGTTTCCAGTGTAAAATCTTTGAAAACAAGGTGATCAAAAAAATCATCTTCATAAAGGTGCTCTTTAGTCACTTTCAAAGCCACCCCCCCACTCTAGAAAAAAAGGAAACAAGAGGAAAAGAAATATAAAATTTCACTGTTCTCATACCTTAGATATTTATATGTAGGATGAACAAAATGACTGCTCTTCCCCAGGACAGTTCTAATTTCTAATATTCTCACCCGTTTCCCGTAAGTACACAGTTGTCATGCTCTGTACCCTAAGGTTTGGTCTATACATCATTTCAATTAGTCTAACTGTGGCTGAGGCCACATAGTACTCTCTTTGTCATCATCTTGATATGTGTCAGTATGTCTAGGCCAGTACAGGAGTGTATAACGAAACTTGGTCAGCTACTTTCTGCAAGTAGGATTTCTCACCATGCTTGCCTCTCTCTGTAAGGTTTCTTCTATCATAGAAAAAAAGGGAGACAGCTTTTTCTCATTTTCATTTTCCCAAAACCTGACAGGGGAAAAAAAGATAGCAAAGGAACAGGAGTGGGGTGGGGTGGAAGACAAGGGGGGGATAAAGACACATATGTAACACCTTAATCAATAAAGAAAAAATATTTAGCAAATGCAGAAAAAAGAAAAGAAAAGAAAAGGTAGCTGAAACTACCTCATGGTAGGAAATAAAAAATACTCTAGGGAAGGGCATTTTTCTCTTTTATTATGAAACAGGAAAGTGTTAGAAAGTTGAAAAGCATATTCAGAGGAGGCATGCAGCAGATGCTTGGATTTCTTAGGTGCCTCAGCCCGTGAGAAGGTCCCATGGGGCAGCCATGGCCAGCTCTGCTTTTGCACAATGCCCTACCCCTCCATCTCTTCTGTTGGTGAGCACAAGAGGATGTGGAGATGGGAGAAAAAGTTGCTCACTTTCGGGTACCACCCTCCCCATTCAGGTTCCAATTCTCAGTCATTGAGTGAGTTTCAGACACTTACCTGGGGACGGCAGAAATTTTATTATACTTTTCCATTTCCCAGAACACTGAGAGCTCTGACTGTATGACATCCAGCCTGTCGAGTATTACAACAGGCATGACATATTTGACATGTGAAGGAAAAGCTGCTGTGTTGCCGGTCTCCAACAAAGCAATACAATAACAAGTGTCATACAAGATTAAATGAGACATACACACCTCCCTTAACATGATCTCAGCTCATTGCTACCCATGGGCTCATAAAAGCTGCACTGAAAACACGGAGAAGGACTCAAAAGCAATTGTATTACCTCCAAAAAGAACCTAATTAAGTGTCAAGCAATAGCGTTCATATTAGCAGATATAGTTTCTCCATCCGCATCATTTACTTTTATCAAGTGACGCCTGGTTCCTGTGGCCTCCTTTGCCAACCCATACTGATCATTTACTTGGCAGCCACTTTCACAGAGTCATGTGAAGTGTGTTCCCTTTCTTCTCAAAGGCGTTCGGCTCCCATCCATGTCAAAGTGTACATTGCCTTCATCAGCAATACGAAAGTCCATTCAGGCATAGCGATTCACTGTGGCCATGCTCCATCATGCTCCATTATGCCAGAACTTCCCTTAATCACTGTCAGTCAGGCCCACCCCCTTCTGCTCTTGTCCTAACACCTTCACACTCACAAATAGAGCAGATGCAAGGGTGCCACTAATGATGGTCAAGTTTTTTCTTAGGTGGCACAGATGTCTGCCTTATTTTTATTCATGAGGAAGCCTCAGATTTCAGATGTCTTTAATGGGGCAAGACTCTTCCATCATAAAAATATCATCAAATTACTTATCATTTAGTCATTGATTTAATATGTGGTTCTCTCCAATAAATTTTTAAATAAATTTGTGTAGAAAGAGTTATGTTCCCTTGATCTTGACTTAGCTATGGTTTTAAGACCACCTTCCTAGTTCTCAGAAAAAAAAGAATCTCAAGTATGCAACATAGTATGTTTAACTATATTCCTCTTGCAGTAATTAGATGTCCAGAACTCATCCTGTATGACTGAAACTTTGTACCCTTTGACCAACATCTCCCCATCCCTTCTACCTCCCAGCCACCTGGCAATCACCATTTAAGTCTGTACTTTTATGAGTTCCACGTTTCTAGATCCCACATGTAAGTGAAATCATGCAGAATTTATATTCCCATGACAAGCTTCTTTCAATTTGCAAAATGTCCTCCAGGTTCATCCATGTTGCTGCAAATAACAGAGGGTAGATCTTAAACGTTCTTAACACACACACACACACACACACACACACACAAGATAACTATGAGGTCATGGATATGTTGAGTAGCTTGGTTTTACTAATCACTTAGTGTATATGTGTATCAAAACATCATGTTATACACCTTAAATAGATACAATTTTTATTTAAAAGAAGAATCCGAAGGGTATGCTCTATTTTATATTTCTGAAACGAGATTTTTTTAGCCTATGTCTACACAATCAAGTACAAATAAAGCAATGCATAGAAGTTATTATTTGTGTTAACATGCATTCACCATTTAATGTGCACTTATTAGAGATCTAAATAATTTACATATTTAGCTTACACCCTGAGGTAGGTGTGAATATTGTCCCAATTTTGCAGGTGAGAAAACTGAGGCTCCGTATAGATCAGTTGACTTGAGATTGAATTCTATTGAATACAACTAAGTTTGAACCTCAGGAGTGACATTTACGTGCTGGGTGACTTCAGGAAACTCCCTAAACTCCCTAAGCTTTAGCTTCCTTCTCTGTAAATGTGAAATACAAATGACCATCTGCAAATGCTGCTGAGAAAATAAAATGATGCAATCCCTGACATACATCTGGCTCACCATAAGCAAGTATCTGCCTTAATATATTCCTTACCTTCCTTTTCCATTATCCTAGGGAACTTGGATGTTTGCAGCCTTTACTGTCAACAATTCTGCATATTTACATTTAGTGACATTCTTAACTGCTCTATCTCATTCAAAAGTTGTCACATCCTGACCCCACTCTTGAAGTCAACAACTCTCCTATCTCCCTCATGGAAGTAGCTTTAACCCTTTACATGAAAGATTATTGAAAGTCATCAGTGTCTTGGATTTCTTTTAGCTGCCCGTTATCCTGAACCATGTAGCCTGTTCCTGGCTTTACTTCCTCCCCTTTTCTCCTACATTCCATGGCCCATCACCAGAGTCACTTTCCTGCAAACACCCGTAACTCTCTGATGGCTATGTCCTGCTCCCACAGCCTTATCTCACGATCCCAGAACGAGAGTTGGAGGAGAAATTACAACGGGACAGATTGATATCACTATAAATTTATGATCACCAACCACAAGCTGCTGGGCCGCCTTGCTGTATTTTTCCAGATATGTGGATCTTTAGAGCCCTATCCACCACCTAACATCTTTGCAGCTCTCTTCAAAACGTCACACTTTCCCCTTTTCTCCTCTACTGCTTCAAATTCAATACATTGACCCTGTCTGAACTCAGAGGAATCCAAGCTATCAAATTGGCCTCCCCCTCAACTCCCTACCACCCATCTCCAAGATAGCCTGCATCTGCACCAACTCCTCTTCCTGACTCTTAAAAAGAGAAAAGCCCTGCCCCCTTTTTAAAAACTATAGCTTTAGAATGTAGTCAATAATTCTTTACCTGCCACCTTCTTAGGAATCTTGCTTCACTGATTATAAACTTGTAGGGAGAAGCTATAGGGTTAAGCCTCTGACTGACCTATTGGCAAAGCCAAAAACAAGTCCCAGCTTAGAGGGCACAGTCCTTTTAGCATAATTCAACTTGACCTTCTAATGCTCCCTAGATCTTATCTGGATAGCTAATGGGATATAGGAGAGACAGCAAGTGCTGCTAGAACAAGTGAAACTCTTAAGAACACTGTAACTATGGTGACCACTACCTTGTTTACCTCTGGCTATAAAATAAAGGCTCAGCTGCCTTCTGAATCACAGGAAGATCCACCTAGAACCAGCTTATTCTCTTTGTCTGTCTTTTCTACATTCTTCTCCACCCGCCTCAGGCTCACCAAACCCTTGGCTGTGCTGGCATGGCACATAAACTTTCTTTGTTCAATCTTTTCACCTTATCCAACATCATTTCTAAAACAAAACAAAACACAAAACCTGTATCTTCTTCCCAATCTTATCTCTACTGTATTTTCCAGCCAAAATACGTGGAATAATTTACTTAACAGAATCGCTTTACTTCCTGAACTATCTTTCAGGCTTCATTCCTAATTCCAAATCAGCTTCCAAACCTGAACACCACAAAAATATACTCTGTATTTCCTGCATTTCAAACTTATATAAAAATATTTTTTTAATCCCGGTTTAATATAACTTTTCATGAGCATTTGACAGACCTGCTCACCTGCTCACCTGCTCACTTTGTCTGAATTAAAAATATCTTCCTGTTGCCTCTGCCCTCTTTGGCCATTTCATTTCTATCTCCTCTCTTACTAAATATCTGAATGTTGACGATTTACGTCCCGAGCCCTCTTCTTTTCTCATTCTATTTCATTTTCTTACTAGAGGCCCAATGCACGAAATTCCTGTAAGGGGCTCGGCCCTCACAGCCCTGGCTTCATCTGGAAGGTCGTCTGGAAGGATGTCCGGAAGGCTGTTCAGCTGTCCGGTCTAATTAGCATATTCCACTTTTATTATTATAGAGTAATCACATCCACCCCTAACAGTGCCTGGAAAGTAGATTCCGTGAATAGCTGACAGTTATGGGCTATAGATTCCATGGTGGAAGGGCAAGAATCAAAGCCCCAAACCCAAAGCTGCCCCGGCAGAGGGCGTGAAGCCCACTGAACAGGGTGTCCCGAGAATGGTTCACTACGGTGGGCTACTTGCATTTATTAAACCTTTCCCTGAACATTCAATGCGATTGCCTATTTGAGTTTACTAGGTGAAAGCTCTAAATCTACTTTTCAGATGAGATTCAAAAAATCCCCAAACAGTTGATAATGCTTCAAAGCCATTTAACATGATGCCTCATCCTGGGGATAAAGATACCTTATTACACTCAGTAACAAAAGGACCTACGGATTGTCGGATATCTAAGGATTATCATCACCATCCAGCTTCTGACTGTCAACATTTAGAAAATGCACAAAACTGTAAAAATAAATTGAACACTAAGGTATGGGTACAAAACAGGCCCCTTTCAATCTTGCTTCTTTAAAAATTGTTTTTCTGTCCCAAATTTGTATTAATGTTTTTTTCAAACCAGTTAATGGCTCAGATAATTAGAGAAATCAATAAGCTTTGAAAATAATTATATAACATTCAATGATTCCAATAAAGGAAATATGCATTTAAAAATAGTATTATTGGGGGTGTCTTAGCATGTTGAATTACAGAAACCTAAAAAAAAAACTGCTTTTTAGTAAGTTGACTTTACTTTTGTTCATAATTAAGCTACTATGATTTTTTTTGTTGAATGAATCCACATCTACTGTGAAAGATATCCATTTGAACAGCCTAGATATCACTTAAAATATTTCTATTTCTCAGTTCTAATCTCACTCTCTTTTGCTAGTGTGAGAATGTTAGGGATTGTAGGCACTTCATCAAAGGATCCTAAAATATTCAGATTTGAAGCACACATTAAAGACATCCCCCTTACCCACTTCAGCATTCATAGCAACTTATCTCAAGTTGGTCTCTTTCACTGAAGATCCCTTTACTTTGCAAGAGGCAAAGTATCAGCTGCCTATATTTACCAATGGCCCACTAGGTGCCAGTAAGTTTGCTAAGACACTTTGCATTATCATAACCAATCTTATAACCAATCTTAAATTCACCATGATAAATCTGAGGCCCAAAATGGGTTTCATTACTTACCCAAAGTTTTGATGCTGTTTGTAAAATACTGTGTTCTACTAATCTGCTCCTGGGCCCATCAATCCTCCTGCACAGCCAACCTTCCTTTCACAATGCCACATTTGTTTGAAGTACTTTAAATTGTTCCAGTTCACATTAGAATATATTCAAATATGCTTTGATATGAGCACCAATCTAGTGACCTAGTTCTCCATCGTGAAGCCACCTAAAATACTTCATGCTTTTGAACTCATATTAGCCAAGAGTAACAAACATATCAACCATTTCTCAAAGACTTATTTAATGTGTGGCATATTGCTGTTTTCTTTACAAGTTGAACTTACTGGGTTGTCTTTCATTGACTCCTTATCAAAGTTGTCATATTATTTTTCTTCCCATGTAGTCAAACTTTCCAAAATAATCATGTTTATATACTTCCTATACTTTTTTGAAAATTCACTTCTTCTTAAACAATTCCAATCTACTTTTACAATTTCATTGAAATTACTTAATCAAATTTATTACTGATGTTCTAATCAGTAAATTTCTAAGTTTGTTTTTATTGTATACTTTTTGATGTTTTAAAGTACTTGGTACTCATAATTATTTGTGTTTTTTATTTTTAAGTAATTTATGATTATTCCTAGACAATGAACAAATGGCTATATAGCAAATGTTAGGTGGTACATTCAGATTGGAAGGAGAACATAATGACCAATGGTTTGTGCATACAACCATTATGTTAATGAAGTATTCGTATTCAAGAACTGCCTTGGAGTGACAATGATTCATATGTTTATTGCTCTCTAAATTCTCCACAGATAGGAATCATGCCACATTCATCTTGTAAAAGCTAGGCATCTGCTAAGTATTTGTTGGAAAATCTTTATATTTTTCTTGCCTTTTTAGCATCATTTGTTGCATTTTTTTAGTTCATTTAAGTCAGTTGCATTAAATCAAAATATGCTCTATACCCAAACTGTTCTTATTCTTCTAGGCACCATCATAAGATAAACGATAATGCTGACTCACCAATGGCCATAGGGACAAGTTCCCTTTTCTCAGGCTCTCTCTCCACCCTCTGCTTTAACCATTGTATTATACTTACTCAAAAGCAACTACATTTTTAAAGAAATGAGTCATTGCTTCAGTTTCTTCATTCCTAGAAGTCTCTTGAAGTTCATAAGTGGAATATTTGGTAATAATACATTTACTAGGGGCCCAGTGCACGAAATTTGTGCACTGGGGAGGGGGATTCCTCAGCCCAGCCTGCCTCCTCTCACATACTGGGAGCCCTGAGGTGGTGTCCTACTGACAGCTTAGGCCTGTTCCCTGCTCCCCTTGGGAAGCAGGCCTAAGCGAAAGTCTGGCCTCCCTTTGTGGGAGGCAACCAGGCTAATCAGCAGAGGCCACCAGCCCCCCATCATCCTGCTGCTGCAGCCACTGCCAGTCACTGCAGCCACCAAGGTGTTTTCAACACGGACTCCAGTCCCTTCATCATGAAAAAATGACAACTTTCTTTAGGCATTTTCAAGATGTGTCTTTCATAGGATATGACATTTCTTTCTTTCTTTCTTTTTATCCTCACCTGAGGATATGTTTCCATTGATTTTTAGAGAATGTGGGAGAGAAGGGAAAAACAGAGAGAAACAACAAACTGAGAGGAACACTTTCATTGGTTGTCTCCTGCATATGCCCTGATCTGGGCCCCGGCCAGGGAGGAGCCTGCAACCTAGGTACATATCCTTGGCCAGAATTGAATCCAGACCCTGCAGTCAGCAGGCTGAGGCATTATGCACTGAGCCAAACCAGCTAGGGCAGGATATAACATTTCTTAGCCCTCCAGCAGTGGACCTTCATTTTTTTTTCCTCCAGGAGTGTGGTGGAAAAACCGTAGATTGCCTTTTTGGATTCTTATTGCCCAAGTTACTAAGAATATTACCAGTGGCATACAGGGAGCTTAGCCAATGAGTGGTCAGAAAAGGTGTTTCCTCTGTAGTTCACTCTGATCACTGGCTCCACCCCTGATTCTCCAATCCCAGCTCCACCCCTGCCCAGGCCTGTAACCTCTGGCCGAGGATGCAGACCTGGGCAGGGGACCCACAGACCCCTGAAATTGCCGGCTCTGCCCTTGCCCATGCCTGAGGCCTCTGGTGAAGACCTCTGTCCTGGGCAAGAGACCCCAACCCCCTCTGATTGCCTGTTCTGCCCCTTGGGCCCCCTGCCTTCCCTGCCACCTGCCTGGCTAACAGGCCTGACCACCTCAGTAGCGGGGCTGAGCCGAACTGGGTGCCGCCATCTTGTGACTATGAGGGTGGCCATCTTGTGGCTATGGGAATGGCCATCTTTGTGACGGAGTGATGCCTAATTTTCATATTAGTCTTTTATTAGATAGGATACCTGGACATAAAGCCCTGCAGTTTGTGTCCTAATCTGTTTCCAATTGTTTAATGCAGTCACTGGCCAGTACCTTAGATTATAAAGAAGTACTACAGCATTTGGTGCTTACAGAATCAAAGCCTTATGGCATATTCTCTACCATTAATTAAGGTGAAAGTAATTAGGATACAGAATAGATAAAACGGATATTGTCTCTGTTTAAATATTAACAGTTTTTCTAAGATAACTGCAAAATAACCCAGTTCAAAACAATCCAGGTATATGTGTGCTACAGAATTGCCACACATGATGAAACTGGCTTTTCTGACACAAAGCCTGAATTCTGAGAGGATATAGGCTAATTCTCACCGTGTGCCCTTCTGACAAACACATACATGCATTTTCCTTCAATGCTATTAACTTTGGCATAGAAATATGGTTCTCATTTTATTTTCACAATGCCATCTTTAAGAGGCAATGCTTCCCACTTTGGGGCACTTCAAAAAATAATTAGTTGTTTATTCTAAAAGAAGGTATAGACAATTGTTTAGCATTAGCAACCTTCTTTTTTTTTTGTGAGATAACTAAAATATTCCAACCAAGGAAACATTGTTGTTATCTCTAAGTTTTGTTGTAGAATCCAGGAAATATCAGTGATTTATGTCTTGTCCTATCTGACTTTCCTGCATATTTCATTATGGCGTACAATGGCATAAAACAAATTGCCTAAAAAGTGATGCAACTTCTATTTCAGCAATCATACAGAAAATACAGCACTGGTATTTACAACTGAGCTGCAGGGATGTATGCCTTGGAGAATTTAATAGAAATAACCTTCCATTCTTGGGATAAAAACCCACCTGGTCATGGTGTTTTTATATGTTTCTGAATTCAGTTTTTTAGTGCTTTATTGAATATCATTGCATCTATGTTGGTAATGGACATTGGTTTGTAGTTGCCTAGTGATGGTTTTAATATTGATCTTGGGGTAATACTGACCTCATTGAATGAGTAGGGAACTGTTTGTTTCTCTGTGGTTTTGGTTTTGTTTTTGTTTTGTTTTGAAGAGTTAGTGAAGGATTGGTGTTCATTCTTCCTTAAACATTTGGTGAAATTCACCAATAAAACAAAGTTGCCCTGAGCTTATTTTTATGGCAAAATATCTTATTACTTTTTCAATCCCTTTGTTATATGTATGTCTATTCTAACTTTTTATTTATTTTTTTTTTAGTGTTAGTTTTGGAAGATTCTATTTTCCTGGATATTTCTCCATTTCATCAAAGTTGTGCAATTTGTTGTCATTCAATTGCTTATTGAATCCTATTCCAACCTTCAAAATGTCTGCAAGAACAGAATTAATGTTTTCTTTTATTCCCGATTTTAGTTTTAGTGTTCTCTTTTTATCTTGGGGAGTCAAGTTAAAGGATGTAAACTTTTTGGTCTTTTCAAAGAACCAACTTTTAGTTTTGCTCAATTTTAATATTTTTCCTCTATGTGGTATTTATATTTGCTTTAATTATTATTATTTCCTTACTGCTTGCTCTGGGCCAATATGCATTTCTTTCTGGTTTGTTAAGGTGAAAAGTTTGGTAATTGATTTGAGATCAATCATCTTTCATATAGGCTTTTATAGCGATAGTGTTCCACCTTAATACTATTTATCTGTACCCTATCTATTTGGTATATTCTGCTTTTTCTCAATGTATTTTCTTAATTCTCTTGTGATTAATTCTTTGACTCCTTTGCTATTTAGAAGTGTATTACTTAACTGCTAAATATTTTTAATTTCCCAAATGTCCTTCTGTTGTTGATTTCCAACTTTATTCTTTTGTGTTTAAAGAATACACTTTCTTGTGAATTCTATCATTTTAAGTGTTTTGAGAGTTTATATGTTTTATTCCCAAAAGAATGTGAACTTGAAAAGAATGTGTATTCTGCAATTATTGGGTGTATTAGTCTATAAATTCCCATTAGGTCTAGTTAATTTATAGTGTTGTTCAAATATTACATTTTCTTGTCATTCTGTTAGCTTTTATGTCCATTACTAAAAGTGAGGCATTGTAGTCTCCAACTACTACTGTGGAACTGTGTTTATTTTTCTTCAACTCGGAATTTTACCTCAGGTATTTTGAGGATCTCCTATAAATTTCAGATATATTTACAGTTATGTAGGAGAATATATGATTTAAAACAACATACATTTTTGATGTCTGGTTCATTTAAATCTGAAATTGTCCTTACTAGGGTTCTTGACGTTATTGTGTGTAGCTGAGTTACTGATGAGTGTCCTTTCACTCTAACCTGAAGGACGCCCTTAAGGTTTTCTTATAGGGTAGGTATGCAAGCAAGGAGGTATCAAGTTTTACCTGAATGTCTTCATTTCTCTTTTATTCATTTATTTTTATTTTTTATCCTCACCAAGTGTTTGTTTTTTTGTTGTTTTTTTTGAGAGAGAGAGAAAATGTGGGGGAGAGGGAGAGGGAGAGGAAAAGGGAGAGGGAGAGGGAGAGGGAGAGAGAGAAACATCAGTGTGTGCTTCCCATACACACCTGAACTGGGAATCAAACTCACAACCTAGGTATGTGCCCTGACTGGAAACTGAACTGATAAGAAAATAAAACAGTCTAATTGCTGATATGGAAAAAGTTTTAGAGGTCTGGATAGAAGATCAAAACAGCAACAAAATTCCCTTCAGCCAAAATCTAATCCAGAGCAAAGCCCTCATTTCCTTCTATTTTGTGAAGGCTGAGAGAGGTGAAGAAACTGCAGAAGAATTTAAAGCTAAAATAAATAAATAATAAATAAATAAATGAATAAATAAAGCTAGTAGAGATTGGTTCATGAGGTTTGAAGAAAGAAGCTGCCTCCATATCATAAAAATGCAAGTTGTAGCTGCCAGTGCTAATGTAGAAGCTGCAACAAATTATTAAAAAAAAAATCTAGCTAAGATAACTAATGAAGGTGGCTCCACTATACAACAGATTTTCATTACAGTATAGACAAAGCAGCCTTTATTGGAAGATGCCGTCTAGGACTTCATACCTAGAGAAAAGTTGATGCCTGGCTTCTAAGCCTTAAATGACATTTTGACTCTCTTATTAGAGGCTAACGTAGCTGCTGAGTTTAAGTTAAAGCCAATGCTCAATTATCATTCTGAATTCTAGGGCATATAGTATTTATGCTAAATATGCTCTGCCTATGCTCTACAAATAAAACAAAAAATCTGGATGATAACACATCTGTGTATAGCATGGTTTACTGAGTATTTTAAGCCCACTGATAAGACTTAAACCCCAGGGGTGGAAAAACTTCTCTCAAAATGTTACTGCTCATTGACAATATACCTGGTCTCCCAAGGGCTCGGGTGGAGATATACAATAAAATTAATTTTGTTTTCATGTGTATGAACACAACATCCATTCTGCAGCCCATTCTTTAAAGTTAAAAGAATAATTTTAACTTTCAAGTCTTATTTCTTTAGAAGTACATTTAGTAAGACTATAGCTGCCATAGATATTGATTTCTGTGATGGATCTAGGCAAAGTAACTCCAAAACCTTATAAAAAATTTGTAGTTCTAGATACTATTAAGAACATTCATTATTCAGTCTGTTCCATGCTTCTGTTGAATCTCAAAAGGAAGGTAGGGGGAAGGTGTAGGTGGGTGGGAAGAGATTAACTAAATAACTTACCTGCATGTGTGTGTAACCCATGGACACAGACAAAAGCGTGTTGAAGGCCTGGGGTAGGGGATAGGTGCGAGCTAGAAGAGTTCAATGGTGGGGGGGAAAGGGGACAACTGTAATACTTTCAGCAATAAAGATAAATTTTAAAAAAGAACATTTGTGATTCATAGAAAGAGGTCAAACATCACCATTACCAGGAGTTTGAAAGAAGTTGATTCCAGCCCACATAGATGACTTGAGGAATTCAGGACTTTAGTGGAGGGAGTAATTGGAGATGTGGTGGAAATAGCAAGAGAACTAGAATTATAAGTGGACCATGAAGATGTAACCTCATTGCTACAATTTTATGATAAAACTTTAATGGATGAGTTGTTTTTTAAGGATGAGCAAAGAAAGCGGTTTCTTGAGATGTTACAAAGATTGTTGAAATAACAAAATATTTAGAATATTAAATAAACTTAGCTGATAAAAGCAGAGTTTGAAAGGATTCATTCCAATTGTGAAAGGAGTTCTACTGTGGATAAAATGCTATAAAGCAGCATCACATGGTACAGAAGAATGTTTTGTGCAAGAGTCAACCCATGAAGCAAACTTCATTGCTGTCTTATTTTAAGAAATTGCCACAGCTGTCCTAATGCTCAGCAATGACACCCTGACCAATAGCAGCCATCAGGATAGAGGTGGATCCTCCACCAGCAGAAAGGTCACAATGTGCTGAAGGTTCAGATGATGGTTAGCATTTTTCTTAAATATATTTTTATTGATTTCAGAGAGGAAGGAAAGGGAGGGAGGGAGGGAGGGGGGAAAAGAGAGAGAGAGAAAGAGAGAGAGAGAGAGAGAGAGAGAGAGAAATAACATCAATGATGAGATAGGATCATTGATCAGCTGCCTCCTGCACACCCCCTAATGGGTATTGAGCCTGCAACCCAGGCATGTGTCCTTGACCAGAATCGAACCCGAGTCCCTTCAGTTCACAGGCCAATGCTCTATCCACTGAGCCAAACAATCTAGGGCAATGGTTAGCATTTTTAAATAATAAAGCATGTTTTTAATTAAGGTATATATACTTTTTAGAGATAATGCTATTTATTACACACTAGATAGACTCTAGTCCAGTGTAAACATAACATCTGTATGCTCTGGGAAACCAAACACTTTATGTGACTGGTTTTAATGTGAATTTGCTTTATGTGGTGATCTGGAACTGAACCTGCAACGTGCCCAAGATGTGTCTATAGTTAAAAGGAGCTAGTCACAAAAAATTCACATATTGCATTTCACATATCTATTTACATAAAATGTTCTTTATAGGGAAACCTATAGAAACAGAAATTACATGAGTAGCTTCCAGGACCTGAGTGGAAGGAGGAGAGATTAAAAGTGATGCTAAGGAGCATGGGGGTAATATTCATGTTCTAAAATTAGACAGTGTTCATGTCTGCACATGAACATAAACTGAAGTACTAAACAGTGATAAGTTAATGCTGGTTAGAAATAGATCTTTGTGTCTGAATACTTAAAATCCTATCTAACAAAAGAGTAACATGCAAATTAACCATCACTCCGGGACAAAGATGGCGACACCCATAGTGGTGGGGCAGGACGCTGGTGGTGTTACCCTGTCAATGTGAGCCCAGCAGGCATTGCCTTGGAAACCCTCAAGCAGCTGCCCTCCAGCAGGCAAGCACCGCCAGCAGGCAGGCCCCAACAGCAGGGCCAGATCCTGGTCACCTGCTGCCATCCAGATCTCGGGCCTAATAGAACAGGCCACCCTATGATTGCTGGCAGGGCAAACAGAACAGGTCTCCCTGTGAATGATCATGAGGCAAACAGAACAGGCCTCCCCCAAACCGATCGTGGGGCAAATAGAACAGGCCCCCCTGTGATCACTCGCCCTGCGATCAGAACAGGCCTCCCCACAATCCATCATGGGCCAACAGAACAGGCCATGCCTCCCCGTGATCCCAGGTGAAGAAGCTGTTCTGCTGACCAGCCTGCATTCTGGACCTGTTCAGGTGGGTGGCAAGGAGTCCGGGGCCTCTAGCCTGCAGCCACAGGAAGTCTCCCTCTTCTCAGAGTTAGAAGCATCAGCCCAGGTCCACCAGAGCCAGGTCCTGACTGCTGGGGCAAGTTCCTGTAGGCTGGGGTTTGATCTGATCCCTAGCAGTAGGAAACCAGTGCCTTTGTAATTGCTGTGTGTCCGGATTTTAATTGGACAAATGCCTGGCGGTTTGGGGCGCCAGCTTAGCAAAATCTTTTAGGAGGAGAATTCTGTCTGGGTTTCCTCAAATTCCCTCAGCCACTACTCACCCCTCTGTAAAGGTGCAGAACAAGTGAGGCCCTTTAAATAAAAATCAGAGGCCTCCAGAAATGGTGGGCCTCTCTCATCACAGTCATTTGAACTGGGTGGCATTTCAGTATTTATCTAGGCACCATGACAGGGAACACACAAGCTCAAGTCATGATCTCTGCCCTTAAATAATTCACAATCTTATTAGGGTGAGTGGATGATAAAATCACAGTAATGACATCAGAATGTAAGGCAACAATACAGAAAGGAATAGAGGCAATTGCTAGGATGATTTTCCAATAATTAATACAAAGAGTGTGTTGTGAATTAAATACAAAAATATATGTGTGGAGTAGCTGCTTCATGAGTATGGGATCCCTTCCTATTTTAAAGGAAACTGAGTTCCATGTAAACGGTATAATATGCTATGATATCTGAGGCACAGGACAAAGGAGGCCCTAAGTGTACTATGCTTTAATATTTGAGTCATTCTTTATTGTTCAATGTGATTTATTTCTGCATGCCTCAGTTTTGTAATAGTTAAATTACCAGAATAATACATCTTGCTCTAAATTATTACTAGAAGAGCAAATGATCAGGTGACATTTATTGTTATTTTCTGTAAATGAACACAATCTCTGGTATGCTAAAGTGGTAGGTATTATAGAAATATTCAGATAGGGAGACCTACAGGCTTGATTACAAGTGAGACTTACTATCACAACCCAAAGAAAAAAAGCAGGGAGCCAACTAGAAACTGAACCAAATATAAGCCCTTAAAGGGCAAATGTAAATTGGATAGCTTTGATATTACAGAGCAAGAAGCACATTGTATGCACTCTAAGTTGCTGTTAAAGAAAAAGAATGATATACTATGAAAATACTTAATACAGATTATAAAGAGGTTTGTTCAAAGAGGATTTCCTGGAGTAGGTGGTATTTCAGTTATTTTTTTTTTAATGTGAAGAGGTTAGCTAGAGAAGAAAAAGATGTAGGGGTCCCAAATTGCAGAGGGTTCAGGTGGGGCTGAGGGACTCTCCCAACCCCCGTGCATGAATTTTGTGCACCGGGCCTCTAGTTTATATAATAAAAGCAGAAGTTACCATTCTGGCAGAAGGACCAGAATGACTCACTGTTATGATGCAGGAGATGCCCCTGGTGGTCAGTGCACTCTACAGGGGGAGCACTGCTCAGCCAGAAGCTGGGCTCACAACCGGCAAGCACAGCGGCAGTGGCAGGAGCCTCTCCCACCTCTGCGGCAGAGCTAAGGCACATCAAGTCGAGTGGTAAGGAGCAAAGGAGCAAGGCACAGGCCAGGCTGAGGGATGCCCTCCCCTGCAGTGCACAGATTTCATGCACCAGTCCTCTAATGAATCATAAGAATATATAAGTATTTTTAAAATGTTTTATATCAAAGCATTTGGTGAAGCTGGCCTCCTTTTGGGGATGAGTCAGAAATTTTTATCAATTTCATAATCATCAAAATAACTAGGAGAACAAAATTTGAAGGATTTACATAAAATGTTCCTGAACAATACAGCATTATTTTCAAAGCCCTGGAGTCTTAAAAGGAGGAGCAAGATCAATCACAGAATATTCTTCTTCTTATCTAATATTAAATCAATTCATCCTGAAACTAAAATAGATTTAAGAGCCCTACTGGTGTGATGCAGTGGTTGAGCAAGAGGCCTCTGATTTAATTCCCAATCAGGGCACATGCCTAGGTTGAGGGTGTGATCCCCAGTAGAGGGCATGCAGGAAGTAGCTGATTGATGTTAAACATTGATATTTCCCCCTATCCCTCTCTCTTCTTCTCTCTAAAATCAATAGCAAATATATTAAAAAGATAGATTTAAGAAATAAATACTTTTAAAGATAAAATAAATGAATGTTATAAAATAACATTTATATACTTTTTTTCTTATAAATGTACTAGAGGCCCAGTGCACAAATTTGTGCACATTAAAAGGAAATTAATTAGAAGAAGTATTTTAGAGGCTGGGGAGGAAATACAAGAGGGCTCCAGGGTGTGTCTAGCTCATCTTGCCCAGTCCTGATTGACCGGACCCCAGCAGCAAGCACTTACCTATCAGAGTGGAGCGTCTGTCCCCCGGTGGTCAGTGTGTGTTATAGCGACTGTTTGAACGGTCAAACAGTCGCACAGTTAGCTTTTATATTAGGCTTTTATATATAGACTAGAGGCCCGAGCACAAAAATTTGTGCACTTGGGGCGGGGGGGTGGTCCCTCAGCCTGGCTTGTGCCTTCTTACAGTTTGGGATCTCTCAGGGGATGTACACCTGCTGGTCAGGCCTGCTCCACAGTGGGCCTAAGCTGACAGTCAGACATCCCTCTGGGAGCCTGGGGATGTCCACTTGCCAGTAGGGAGCAGGTCTAGGCTACAGTCGGACATCCTTAGTGCTGCTGAGGAGGTGGGAGAGGCTCCTGCCACCACCGCTGTGCTAGGAGCACTCAGCCTGGCTTGTGGTTGAGCAGAGCTCCCCCTGTGGGAGCGCACTGACCACCAGGGGGAGCTCCTGCATTGAGTGTCTGCCCCGTGGTGGACAGTGTGTGTCATAGTGACCAGTCATTCCCAGTCTTTCTGCTGTTAGAGTCAATTTGCATATTCCCTTTTATTATACAGGATAGAATGCTAAAAATCTTAAAATAATAACTAAAACACCTAACCCACGAGGCAGATGGAACACAATTACTAGAAAGATTGCTTTTTCTCACCTCCTTTTGATTGGTACATATTGTAAACAAAATAATCCTAGATGATGTAATTTAAACTTCCTTGTACTGCTTACTATTGAACTTCTCATTTATTTCTCAGCTATATTTCATAATAAATCAGAATATATGTAGTCATTGTCCTCGCATCTAATATTGTTTGCTCCAAAAATAATAGAGATATGCTGAATAATTTTTGCTTATCTTTAGAATCTGATCATCTCACTTTATTCTGTTTCCTACATAGTAATAAACTATATCATTAACTAAATACAGTGGCTACACATGACAATTTTGTCTCTATCCCAAAGTGTGTCTCAAAGTGAAAAGATTAATTATTCTTATAATTTCATTTGCTTACAGGCACTTGAAATTTAAATACATTGTAAGAACATTTTTTTTCTTCCATGAAAACCAACTGCAATAAGTCTTAGGAGAAACTACTACCCACTTGAGTTTGAGTTTTCAGTTAAAACCCTTTCCAAAGGTTTCTCAAGAAAATGCCTTTTTAATGAATCAAGTTCAACTCAAACTTACACATCAAGACACACAAAATCAGAAGGCTCAATTTTTAATTAAGTGGGTTCAGAATCTCTATACCTTTATTCATGCTGCCATATATTCTGGTCTCTTACATAATATGTGGGCCAGCAAATATGACAATGAAAAATCTTAAAAGCCAGAAACAATGTTTCTGCAATTAAAAATGCCATTTAATTTTCTATTTAAAGGAACAGAGAGATGTTTACCAGCATAATAGTCTATGATGTAGATAGGATAGAATTCTGGATAGAATTCTCTTTTGGTGAGGCATCATTTCATGTACATGTGCTAAACTCCTACTCTTTTCTAGGCATTAGAGATAGAATAGTAAACATTTCAAGAAAGGAATCTATGTCATCCTAGAACTTGTATTCTAGATAGAAAAGACAAACAATACACAAGTAAATTTGATGTATTTGCATGGGTATTGATTTTATGGGGGAAATAAAATGAGGGACAGGGATAGTAAATGTTGGGGAGAATAGATAAACTCTTAAAAAGAGGAGTCCTGAGAGGCTGCATGAGAAGATAAACGCTGAGTGTCAGCATGTCTTGAAGAAGAGAGTAAGACATGCACCCAGGATAAAATGATGTCCTGAAGCAGCGCTGGCAGTGAGGGCTTCAGCTTAGAGCAAGGAAAGACTTAAGGTCAAGTGTACCCTAATCACTCTTCATGGAAAAGGTAATATTTTGTCTTGAGGAATGGTGAACCTGGGATAAGTACAAAACTGTGGGGAAATAGCTTGAGGCAGAGGGAAGTACATGGGCAAGGCCATGATGGGGGAGTGGCATCCCAGAGCTGAGGAGAGGCCTGAGGCTGTAACGAGGATGGAGCAGGTGTTCAGTATGCAGAGGGACTAGAACATATGAACAAATAATTTGCTCTCAGAGTCCAATGATAAGCTAATGATAGTTTTGAGAGAAAAATATAATTTGAAAAGAAAAAACTTTGAAGTCAAGGGCCGAAAACAACAAGACATGACAACAAAGCATGAGATCCAAAGGTCATAAATTTTATATGCAAGACACAGTCTAGAACCAGAATCAAAAAGCATTTCCCCTGGCTGAGGAAGAGCAAGTGACTCTGGAAGTCACTAACTCTTCTTGTCTAATGACAAAAGAGTAAGGGGATCAAGAATGCGTAGATTAGCCCTGGCCAGTTGGTTGGACATCCTGTGCACTGAAAGGTGGTCAGTTCAAGTCCTCATCAGGGCACATGCCTGGAATGCAGGCTCGACCTGGGGAGGGGGTGAGTAGGAGGCAGCCATTGGATGTTTCTCTCTCATATTGATGTTTCTTTCTCTCTCTCCCTCTCCTTTTCTCTCTTTAAAAAAAATCAACAAACTATTTTTTTAAGAGCATGCTTGGAATAAAAATGAGTTTGGTTTTAAACAAACAACTGGTAGTAATATCTAGCAGGTATTTAGGAATTACGCTGGCCTTAAACAAAAATCATAATACACTCTTAAAATAACAACAGATTTTCTGAATTGACAATCTACTATCTTAGATAGCTATGCAACACACTTACCTATTCCTATACCAACTCTTACTGACATTTTTTAAAGGGCATTGTGGTTTGAACAATCATGCACTCTTCCTGTGGTCAGTCTTCAGATACGTAGTGAAACTAGTATTAGGTCTGACTTCAAGGTCAGTCTCTTCAATGAGGCTAAGACTGATAAATATAAAACCCAGATGAACATGTGTCCAGAAATGCAACAGTGTGCTGAATGTGATGATTCAAGAATTAAATGGTAGGTTTAGAAAATCAGTGGTATAAAATCAAGGAAGTAGGCTTGATCTACAATTTAAAAGGAGAGAATGCTGGGCAACAATTAAGGAGAAGGAAGTTGTTTGGTACATTTAGGATCAGCTGGATGAAAGCTAGCAGATGGTGAAGAGTATTGACTGTGAACAGAAGAGACTGCAGAGCCAAACTTTGCTGAAACAATAAAGCTATTTGGTCAAAAACGGGGAAAACCCTGCTCAGACCTTGATATGTTCTGAAAGCTGGTAAATTTCATTGGCTTAGAGACTTCAAGATTTGGATGATGATCATGAGGACATAAGATTTTAATAACTGATTTTATATTTTTTCAAGCTTAGTTTTGATAAATCACCTTTTAGATAATATTTTTTAGAAATATTGGAATTTCCATCTGCCTGACAAGGAAGCCCCTGCTTTTTTCTCCTTAAAAGGCTTCTTCCCAGTTAAAAACAAAACAAAACAAAACAAAACAAAACAAAACAAAACAAAACAAAACAGACTGTTGAACCTCAGAAGGAAAGCAGGGGAGGGTGGGTGAGAAGAAATCAACCAATGAACTTGTATGTATATATGCATAACCCATGGACACAGACAATGGGGTGGGGAGGGTCTGGTTTGGGGAGCGGAGGCCAGATGGAAGAGATCAATGGAGAAAAAGGGGAACTTAGGTAATACTTTCAACAATGAAGACTTAAATTTTTTTAAAGTGCCTTTTCATATAGAGATGCAGCAAATAAAGAAAAAAAAGCCCCTGCAGGTGTAAAAAACTAGTTCTATTAAAATTAATTTTATTGTTGACTCTATTATAAATGGCCCACCCTCTCCCTTTGCCTATCTCCACCCAGTCCCTGCCCCCCCTTCCCTCTGGCCATCACCTCACTGTTGTCTGTGTCCATGGGCTATACATATATGTTCTTTGGTTAATCTCTTCACCTTCTTTCATATAGCCTCCCCGACCCCACTCCTCTCTGACAGCTGTCAGTCTGTTCCATGTATCCATGCCTCTTGTTCACAGCCTGGATGGACCTGGAGAGTAGTGTGCTAAGTGAAATAAGCCAGTCAGAGAAAGATAAGTACCATATGAGCTCACTTATATGTGGAATCTAATGAACAATAAAAGTTAGCTTTTGATATTGACAGGCCCACTTCTGACAGAAAAGGCTTTAAAATCAAATCCCCAGAAGCTTAACAACTGCAAAACCCTGTTTAATGGGGGCTACCTCTGAGGAGGTCCTTTCTGCATGGGTAACTTAGGGGAGTCCATGCACAGCCCTAAGATGTGGCCAGCAACACCTGTTGGGTTTCTACGTAGGTGAGGTAAAGAGGCAATGAATAAGACTAGAGAGCAATGGAACTCTTTTCATTTGACATGAAAAACAAACACAAGAGGACATTTTGCCCCAAGTCAGAATTTGTTAAATAATAGGACAGGTGGCCCAAGACGTAGGCAGCAGTGCATCCGTATCAACACTGTGTTGATCAAACCAGAGGCTGCGGTCGATTTGTCAGAGGCACTTTGGAAAAGAGTCTTAAACTGGCTGGACTTCTGGGTCCTTTCATCTCTGAGATTCAGTAATTGTAATTTAAACATTCTATATTTTTCATTTTTTATTGTTGACAGTATTGTACATGTCCCCCCCTTCACTCCCTATACCTTCATGAACTTTCATTTAGGGCAAGGAGGTGATGTGGGAAGGAAAAACAACATTTGAATGTAAATACATTCCAACACATGATACCCATCAATGTAATGCCAAAATGTTCATTGTATATAGCTAGCGTTCTTGTTGTCTAAAATAATCGGTTTGAATTTGGGGGAAATAGCACACTTTATTTTTAACATGGAACTTAAATGTTAAATTTTCTGGGTTTGATATGAAATACTTCTCACTGCAATAAAATGATACTGGAAGTTGAATCTAAAAATAAAATGTGTGACTATAAAATGCATTCATCGGTTATTTTTTCCCTCTTTCATCTTTTAATTGCCTGCTTTTCCATAAGTATGCTAAAAAGGAACAGAATGGATTAGTCGAGCTCAATTTATTTCTCTGGACAAGATCTGAGCAATTAAAGAAATCAATCCTATTTATAGTATTTTCTGATTCCAATATTTCCCAGGTTAGAATGTCTTTCTGTTTTTATTCATAATACTAGGGGCCCGGTGCACAAAAATTGGTGCACTCGGCGTGGAGGGAGTCCCTCAGCCCGACCTGTGCCCTCTCACAGTCTGGGACCCCTCAGTGGATGTCCTATGATGGCCCCAGTCTGCCAGGTGCCTTCTGTGTGTGTGTGTGTGTGTGTGTGTGTGTGTGTGTCATCACTGGGGACCTGCCCCCAGCCCCATCAGAGGCTC